>JAWZYT010001715.1:0-47500 GCA_034508575.1 Petrolisthes manimaculis
GTGAGGGTAGGAGGAAGGGATAGAAGAAATGGATAGATGGATGGATAGGAAATGAAAGAAAGGATAAAAGAATGATGGGGGAAGTATGGAAAGGTAAGGAAGGAGAGGATAGAAGTGAGTGAAGAGAGACGCAAGAGAGGGCATGGAAGGGAAAGAAAAAAAAGGAAAGGACAGGATAGGACAATGAAAGGCAAGGAAAGGAAATTAAAGGAATGACAGCACATGGAAAGAAAACGATAGGAAAGGTAAAGGGAAGGAAAGAAAGTGAAAGAAATGGAAGGGAAGGGAAAGGAAAGGAAGTGAAAAAAATGGAAGAGAAGAGAAAGGAATGAAAGGAAAGTGAAAGAAAAGGAAGGGAAGGGAAAGGAATGAAAGTGAAGTGAAAGAAATGGAAGGTAAGGGAAGGGAATGAAAGGAAAGTGAAAGAAAAGGAAGGGAATGAAAGGAAAGTGAAAGAAAAAGAAAGAAAGGAAAGGAATGAAAGTGAAAGGGTAGTTAGTATTGGCAGAGGATGAAATTAATGGTTTAATTGGGTAGTATATAATCCTTGTAAAACCTTCATAACGACTTGCACACACACACACTACACATATACATACATACCAATGAGAAAATAAACACACATTTTCTCTGGTTTGTTGCATGGGATGGAATGGAATGGAAGGGGAAGGAAAAAGTAAAAAGAGGAATGGAAAGAAAAGGGAAAAGGAAGAAGGAAAGAAAATGGAAAATGGAAGGAAAGAAAAGGGAAAAAGGGAAGGAAAGGGAGGAAAATGAATGAAATAAAGGACAAACAGATAGGAATGGAAAAGGATGAAATAACTGGGTTTCTCGGGCCGTAATCTGTGTAAAACCTGAACCAAACGACTTTGCAAACGGCCCACAGCAGAAAGAGAGAAGGAGAGGAGGAAGAGAGAAGATGGAAGGAAGAAGAAAGGAAGGATGGAAAAGAGATAAAGGGAAGGAGAAAGAGAGGGAAGGATGGAAAGAGAGAGGGAGGGAGGGAGGAAGAGATGGAGGGGAAGGAAGAAAGGGAAGGATGGATAAATAGAGGGAGGAGAGAGAGAGAGAGGGAGGGAAGAGAGGTTGTATGCATGGTGTTAAAATGTCATGGACAAACATTAAATAATCCTCCATAATTATCATCTTGGGTTGATCAGAGGTATATTGGGTATCAGCCTATATATAAACTATTGATAAAAAACTGGACGTCTGTATAGAAGCTCCCTGGTTAAAAATAATAGGTTGTTTGTTTATAGATAATACTTTTCTGATGAGAGGGAGGAAGGGAGGGAAGGAGGAAGGGAGGGAGTAGATATAAAGGAGGAAAGGAGGGAGTAGATAAAGAGGAGAGGAGGAAGGGAGTGAGTAGATAAAGAAGTAGAAGGTGGAGGAATGGAAATAGACACGAAGGAAGGAAGTAGAAGAAGGAAGATTGTCAACTTTTTAAGATTAGTATTTACACGAGATGTGGAATAATTATCTGTGTTTTTAATGGTGAATATGAAGAGAGAGAGAGAGAGAGAGAGAGAGAGAGAGAGAGAGAGAGAGAGAGAGAGAGAGAGAGAGAGAGAAGAGAGAGAGAGAGAGAGAGAGAGAGAGAGAGAGAGGAAAGGGTGTTGACTCTACTTATAGGTGAGTGATGAGGCTACTGGGAAGGAAAGAGGAGAGTAGGAGGAGGAGGAGAAGGAGGAAGAAGAGATGAAAAGGGAAGAGGTAAAATGAAATATAATTGGAAAGATAAGAGAAGGAGGAAGAATTGAAAAGGAAGATGTGAAATGAAATGAAGGAAGGAAGGAAGGAAAAATGGAAGAGGTAAAATGAAAGAAATAAAAGTGGAAGGAAGAAATGATAGAGACAACGAAAGAAGGGAGTAACACACACAACACACAGCTTGCCCCTCTCATTAAGATTATGCTATCGTGCTTCTGAGACGTGTATGTGTGTGTGTGTGTGTGTGTGTGTGTGTTGTCATATAATTCAGTAACAGTAAGAATATTTATACATAATACATGATTCACATATTACATACAAATAAATATACAAAACACGAGTGGTATAGACTTGGGTTACAACACCTTTCTTATAACCAACAACACTTCATAATGTTTCTATAATATTATAAGCTGCTAATAGAGAATAATGTTGTGTAAATCAAAGTAAATAAAAATATGATAACTGTGTTCCAAACCTGGCTGGTCTACATCATGCATATTAGGTCTCTCTCTCTCTCTCTCTCTCTCTCTCTCTCTCTTCTCTCTCTCTCTCTCTTCTCTATCGTCTCTCTCTTACACAAACAATTGGTGTTTAAATAAATATGATGTCTGTTTCTCTCTCTCTGTCTTTCTCTCTCTCTCTCTCTCTCTCTACGTCACTGTCTTTTCACATTCCCACCTCTATCTTTATACTGATATAACTATCTAACTCACTCTCAGAATCCTGTGTTTCATCTCTCTCTCTCTCTCTCTCTCTCTCTCTCTCTCTCTCTCTTCTCTCTCTCTCTCTCTCCAACATTTATTTAACTCCTTTCTCTTCCTTTCTTTTTCTATCTCTCTCTCTCTCTCACACACATTCACACACACACACGAATAGACTAACAGCACGATTAGAAGGATAAAACAGACAGACAACAAACATACCATAAAGGTTGTACAGACTCAGGTAGAACAAAACAGACAGACAGACAAATAGAGAGAGAGAGAGAGAGAAGAGAGAGAGAGAGAGAGAGAGAGAGAGAGAGAGAGAGAGAGTGAGAGAGAGAGAGAGAGAGAGAGAGAGGTACTTCAGCTTATCTAATCAGTCAGTCCAAGATAGCACACACACTACACACACACATACCATGCACACACTACACACTAAACACTCACCATACTTATTCTACACACACACACACAATACACACATTAAGCCTTTCCAATTTTTAAGTCTCCCTTTATTTATACATATACCGGTACAGAATATATACAGTATATTTCTATCTATCTAACTATCTCTATTTATATATCTATTATATCTAACTATCACTCTATCTATCTATCTATCTATTTCTATCTAATCTAAGCATAAGAGGCCAAAAGGAACAAAAGTTTTGAACAGACTATGGTATGAATATTGGCTGACTGATACTTAAATCCATCAGCAGAATAATCCCTACAACACGTACAGAATAAAAAGCACTTTTAACCAATACCCTGTGTACGAATTCCTGAGGGCGACTGTACATTATATAGAGCAATTATGATTCCTCCAAAAGTATGCCAAGAAACAGGAACACCAAATCAAAACAAATAATGGTGTGTGTGTTCTCCTGCTATTCCAACATATATATATATAATAGTTAAATAGGAATCACTAAATTTGTTTCTATATTTAATACCAACAATATGTAATCACAACTGTTAAATTCCCACCACTGTAACTATTATATATATTGAGGGAAATTGTATTATAGCTTATATGTGAAGGTACGAATAATAATAATAATAATAATAATATAAAGAAATAGATATGGACTTTCTCTATGTGTACCCTATATTATATTACACGACACTGTACAGATCAATGCACAAAGTTGTGTGTGTGTGTGTGTGTCTTAGGTAAACATGCCATAACTTCCATCCAGTATTTACGTGGAGAATAAATTCCTTTTTAAGACACTGTGATCGTGTATGAAAAATGGAGGCTTCTGATTATACGTACACACACACACTTTATTTTTACGTACACACACACACACACTCGATTTTTACGTAGGGTAATATTTGTGGTAATATTTGAAGAACTCGTCATATATTTGTCAATGTTCTGAAAATAATTATAGGTTAGTAAACTTTTGGCTTCATCTGTATAGTTTTGTACCAACGTTACCTAACCCATTCCACATCCTCAGTTATACACCAAAACTCATCTTTCTTACACACATCCTCTCTGTGTCTGTCTGTCTGTTTGTCACATTCTCTCTCTCTCTCTCTCTCTCTCTCTCTCCTCTCTCTCTCTCTCCTCTCTCTCTCTCTCTCTCTCATCTCCGTCTTTTACTCCTACTTTCATTCTCTTTAGGGGAAAATATAAGAGGAAGCAAGAATGAAAAACAATTACATACCAGAGAGAGAGAGAGAGAAGAGAGAAGAGAGAGTGAGAGAGAGAGAGAGAGAGTAGAGAGAGAGAGAGAAACAGACACACATACAGACACAGAGTTGAGTTTGCTTATGTTTATACTGCTGGTAAAATACTCCACCTCCCTTGTTGCATTTTTAGTGTGTGTGAGTGTGTGAGTGTTGTGTGTGTGTTGTGTGTGTGTGTGTGTGTGTGTGTGTGTGTGTGTGTTGTGTGTGTGTGTGAGGGAATTGCCGGGTTAGGGATCGCGTCACCCGGCTTTCAATACGGCCTTCATGAGGTTGAAGCTACGTGTGTGAAAGAGAGAGAGAGAGAGAGAGAGAGAAGAGAGAGAGAGAGAGAGAGAGAGAGAGAGAGAGAGAGAACGTCACCTACCATGGCAACGTGAAACCAAACCATTCACTACATTGCAATAATATATATGGATGGACACACACATACACACAACACACACTTGCTTAGAGCCTAACTACACACACACACACACACACACACACACACACCAGCTTTAGAGCCTAACTATACACACACACACACACACAATTGTATACTGTTTTTGTTCATATGGTTTTGTTTCCTATCATACTGTGGAGGAATCAAGCACTGCAAACAATGTATGTATGTATGTGTACGTAGAGTGTATTACCCCACTTAATTTATCTAGCTCTACTGACTAAAAAGGACATATCTTTTCCTGTAAGATATATAGATAGAAGAATAAAAACGTTCCCCCTCCCCCCATACAGGAAATCCCGTTTTCTAATAATAACATTCAGATATGATATACCATGCCCTGCTTAAAACACACACACAACACTAACTGGGACAAGACAGACTGACACACACACAAGCAGAATGAAGGACACACACACACACACACACAAACTGAGACAAGAGACTGACACACACACACAGACTGAAGCAAACACACACACACACAGACAGACAGAGAGAGAGAGAGAATCAAGTGTTTTTCTCATGGTTCCAACTCCACACCGGTTTTCACAACACGGGCCAACATCCGCTGTTCACTGTTCATCACCTCTCACCAACACCAACACCACCACTAATAATACCACCAACACTATCACTACCATCAACACTATTTCTACCATCACTACTACCACCACCAACACTGACAATACCACCAACACTATCACTACCATCACCACTATTTCTACCAGCACTACCACTACCATCACCACTACTACTACTACCATAATCACCACCACCACTAAGACTACCATTTCACACCATTCCTTTTCCCTTCGTTCTGGTTGAAGAAGAACAGGCCGGGGAGACGAAAGAAAAACGCCTCAGAGAATATAGAAGAAATAAACGGTACATATTCTATTTATCTTCTTTATTCTGTGGAGTTACTTATTAGATATCGTTTTATATTTTTAAGGCCCCTGTGATCGTGTATAATAATGGAGCCTTCTGATTCCTTCTGACTATGCCACGAAACAAACTCCTTCTAAATATATAAGTGTTTCGAGGCAATATTTGAAGGAGTCATTTACCTCCAATGTTCTGACGACAACACAGGGTCCCTAAATAATAATAATAATAATATTGTGTCTCGTGACTTTACACACGTTGGTTGATAGATGGCGCCACAATTAGTAAACAAAGCCAATACTCCCACCCTCTCACTCGCCTCGACTCGACCCCCCTCCCACTGTCAACCAACAACAAAGGAGTCAGTAGCCTTATTTATATATACTACAACAACACAACAACAACAACAACAGCTTTGGTGGTGGTGGTGTTGTTAGTGGCATCTTGGGGTGTGTATATTTATTTTCACACTCTTTAAGTTAGATGTCTTTTGTTACATGGTGGTAGTGGTGGTGGTGTGGTTGTTTTGTTACTATGAGACAAAAGATGTGAGTTTGAGAGGTAGTGATGGTGAACAAAAGAAGATCGCTGGTGCTTCCCGTCTACAAACCCTATATAGAAAGAGACTCACCTAACCCTATATAGAAAAGACTCACCTAACTAAAGAAACCCTATATAGAAACTCAGCTAATTAAACAGACCCTATATAGAAACTCACACAAACTAAATAAAAACTATGGACACCAAACATTGCCTAGAATGACCCTAATTCTCGATATTACTATTCTTGCTGTGTGTGTGGGGGGGGGGGGGAGGGGGTTAATTCATGACCCAACTGATGCTTAAAGACCATGTGAGTGAAATAATGATAATAATAATAATAATAATAATAATAATAATAATAATAATAATAATAATCCCCCAAACATAATTCAATATATACATTTAATATAACTTTCTGTACACCAATCTTATGAAATGAAAAATCCTCCCCCTCTGCCCTCCTCCATACACAGTGTACATTAGAATCAGAATAAAGTAAAGGTCACTCGGTACGCCACTAACATCATTAAAAACATTATCACCACCACTATCACCAACACCTCTATAATTATTAAACTCATAACTTTTCTTTACTCCCTTCCCACATCTTGTTTATGTATTCATTTAGTTTCTTCTTAACATCCCAACAACAACTTTTTCTTGAGGCTCTCGTCTTCACTTTCTCGTATCCTTCCTCCCCTTCCTTTTGCTCCTATATACAAGGTTAGTTTTTGCTAGTGCATTATTCCTCCTATTTTTTTAGCCCCAATCCCTTTGTGAGGTTTTCATGGCTTTATCTCTTTTTGTCAGAGAGAGAGAGAGAGAGAGAGAGAGAGGAGAGAGAGAGAGAGAGAGAGAGAGAGAGAGAGACACATAATTGTCAAGTACCAGAAGGTCACGTTGGGTGATACTGTACTGTACATGTGTTCTCTGACCTCCATCTCCAGTATTTTCATTTATTAGTTTTTTTCTATACATTTTTTTTTGGGCCTTTATTAGGTGACCAAAACCCAAACTTATTTCATTGCCTGGCTGACTGACTAACTGATATACTGACTGGACTGACTGGTTGCCTGGCTAACCGAGTATACTGACTGGCTGACTGACTAACTGATATACTGACTGGGACTGACTGGTTGCCTGGCTAACCGATATACTGACTGGTTGGCTGGCTAACTGATATACTGAATGGCTGGCTGGCTAACTGATATACTGGCTGACTGGTTGGCTGAGTAACTGACTGGCTGACTGTTGACTGGCTGGCGTGTTATTTTGACCACACAATAGATGGGGTATGAAACAATGGGTCCGACCTTACCACACACGAGAGAGAGAGAGAGAGAGAGAGAGAGAGAGAGAGAGAGAGAGAGAGAGAGAGAGAGTTGCCAGATATAACCACTACTAGGCCTACTGGGTTCTAGTTCCTTCCTTCCTGCCTGCCTGCCTGCCTGTATAGTATGTGTGTGTCCCCGCCACTCTCTTCCTGTCTAGCTTCTCGTGTGGGTATTTGGAGCACGTAATTCATCCCTCCTCCATCCCCTCCCTAGGTCAAGTACACACACATTGTAAACCCTTTCTCTCTGCCTTCCGGTAGTCTGTCTATCTGAAGGTCAACAACAACAAGTAAATTCAATACGAGATAAACACGGAACAAAAATAATGAGTTATTACCTTCTCTCCCAATTCAGACAAACAACCAAAAAACTATTCTCCTTATTAATTACGATACTGCTTACTTATAATTACTTTTATTATTATTCACTAACAAACAGAAAACAAAATGGATCACCTTTCAAAGTTACCATTAAATTGATCTGTTTTGTCTGTTGCTTCGTGACATATACTAGGCTTGGTTAGTTTGGAGAATTCAGTCTTCAATTCATTTTACCTTCAACAAGCAAGAGTTTTTCTAGCCCTGACGGCGGTATGGGTCGGTGGGTACAGCAAACCTAAATAAAAAAAAAATCAGACAACAGGAAGGTATATATATATATTTTTCAGGGTGAGAAAATATGAAAAGGAGACGGATTTGTTTACACCTCACCTTCTACATTGACCACTAACACACACACACACACACACACCCAGAACTTCAACATTTTTATCTGGGAGGGTATGATAGCTTATGAAATAATAAATACTATATATATACATACAGTTATACAGGCAAAATACAGGCAACTGATTCCTCCCTACAGTGCTCAGAAACAGACTCCCCCTCACTACAGCATTCGTAAAGTGTGTGTGTGTGTGTGTTCGTTAGGTGCTAAATATTCATTCTCTCTCTCTCTCTCTCTCTCTCTCTCTCTCTCTCTCTCTCTCTCTCTCTCTTCAGCCAACACTTCCTTTGCTATCACTTGCATCTGCTTCCTCCCTTCCATATCTTTGAGCTGACTTCCCTCTCATCCTCCTTGACGTGAGAGGCAAAGGAGACACTTCTTATAAGGGGATGTACTGGAAGGAAACGGGGGAAAGAATAAATAAAGGGAGGAAGGGAGGTAGGAAAAAAGGAAGGAAGGCAAAAAGAAAGGAAGGAAGGAAAAAAGGAAGAAAGGAAGGAAGGAAAAAGGAAAAGGAAGGAAAAAGGAAGAAAAAAAGGAAGGAAAAAAGGAAGGAATGAAGGAAAAAAGGAAGGAAGGAAAAATGGAAGGAAGGAAGGAAAAAAGGAAGGAAGCACTGGGAGAAAATATTAGAAGGGACCGAGGAGGAATGAAGGAAAGATTATGAAAGGAGGATAAAGTGTAAACAATAAAATAATATTAAAAAAAGACGAAGGAAGGAATAAATAAAGGAAAGGATGTAAGGAAAGAAGGAAGGAATGAATTAATAAAAAAAAGGAATAAATAAATAAGGAAAGAAGGAACAAATAAGGAAGGAAGAAAAAAAATAAGGAATAAAGGAATAAATAATGAAGGAAAGAAGGAACAAATAAGGAAGTAAGAAATAAATAAGGAAGGAAGGAATAAATAAGGAAGGAAAGAAGAAACAAATAAGGAAGTAAGAAAGGAATACATGAAATAATAAATAAGTAAAGAAGTAAGGAAGGGAATGAAATGGAGTGGTACGGTACGGTATCATTTACATATCCTACCGTGCTTCCTTCATCCTGTGTGTGGCTATTCTTGGATAGTCTACCTGTCCATCTCTGTCATGGTCTGCCCTATCCTGTCTATCTCTGTCACGTCCACCCCTGCCCTACCCTACCCTGCCCCATCTCTTCCCTTCCCTGCCCTGTCCTGCCCATCTGTTAAGTCCATCCCTGCCCTATACCCTACTCTACTCTATCCATCTGTTACGTCCACCCCTACCTTACCCTGTCTTACCCTGTCCTATCCATATGTCACATCCATCTCTACCCAGTCCATCTGTCATATCCACCCTTGCCCTTTCTAACTGACACATCCACTCCTGTCTTGTCCTGTTTAATTCTATCTCACCCTGCCTGTTCTTCCCTGTCCATTTCTCACTCTCTCACCGTACACTACAAGGCTTCCCTGTCATTACCTTGCCTTTATCTTCTACTACTACTACTACTACTACTACTTACTACCCTGTCTAGTCTTGCTCACTCAGTTCTAGCCAACCCGGTCTAACCTCACTCGTCTTCACCCTTCCTTTGCCCCCAGCCTTCCCCTCCCTTCCTATTTCCCTCCCCTCCCCTCCCACTTCAACCTGCCTTAGCTGACTCCCTCCCCTTCTCAATCTGTTCGACTTGCTTCCCCCCCTTCCCTCCCCCCCCTCCCCACTTCAGCTGAGCCTGCCATCTCCTCTGCCTCTCAACATGCCATCCCTCCCTTATTCACTCCCACACCAACCAACCAACCAACCAACCTATCTCCCTTACTACTCCACCATCAACCATATCCCCTCTCCCCCTCTTCTTCACCATCAACCTGTCTCCCTCCCTTCCCCCCTCATCTCCCATGTCTCACAACCTTTATCTACTCCCAGTCTGTCCTCTAGGCTACTCCCCCTTCTAACCAACCCACCCCTACCACACAACATCTACTGTATATACCGTACACAAAATTACACATACAACACAACCCAAGCCAACTCCCCCCCCCTCTGTCCGCTACTCCCTCCTCCTCTAACCCACCCCACCCCACACCAAACTACACCTATATACACAAAATATTCACCTATAGGCCTATACACAAAATATTCACCTATATATATATACTGTACACAAACTAACCCAACATGTCTGTCTGATACACAACTACTACTTCCTATAATTAACTTTTACAATATTATTCTTACTAAAACTCGTGTTGGTTGGTGACCCTCTCGTTGTACCAGTCACTCCTCCGTGTTGCATTCATGAGTCTGTTTACTGTACTCGTCTAGGCTTTACTCTCAACACACACACACACAGTCACTTTCCACTCGCTCGCTCTCATCAATTCAAACCTGCCTCATCCCTTCCTTACTTCCTTCCTTCCTATACCTTCTATTTTTTTTCTCTCCTTTCTTTCCTTTCCTTCCTCTCTCTCTCTTCTTATTTCTCCCTCCTTTCTTTCCCTTACTTCCTCCTTTTCCTTTCCTCCCTCCCTCCTTTCTTTCCCTTCCTCCCTCCTTTCCCTCCTCTCTCTCTCCCTCCCTTCTTTCCCTTCCTCCTTATCCCTAAATTTCTCCCATCTCCCCATTTCTTCACCCTCTCCCATGCACCTTTCGCTAACTCTCTCTCTCCCTTCTATCTAGCTTTGTTTTACTCTCCCTCTCCCTCCCCCTCCCTCTCTCCCTCCCTCATACCTGTTTTCCTCAGATCTTTGCCCCCCTCACTCCCTCCCTTACCATCCCCCTCCCCCATATTCACCTATCCCCCAGTCCCTTCCTATCTCTTACTCATTACCCCCTTCCTCTCAGTCTAACCCTTCCCCTCCCACCCCTGCCTTCCTTCTATCCCCTGCATTGTTCCGTCCACCCTTTCATCTTTCCTTACCTACAGTATCTCCTTTCCCTTCTATATTCCCTTGCCAATTCTACCCTATACCCTGCCCTCCCCTGCCATTTCCATACACGTTCTCTTCCTGTTTCCTCCCTACCATACCTACCCTACCATACAACATACTACCATATCTACCCTACCCATTTCCATACACGTTCTCTTCCCTGTTTCATCCCTACCATACTACAACATACTCCTTTACTTTCCCTACCCTATACCCTGCCCCGCCCTGCATGCCAAACCTCTCCACTGGCCCACGGCACTGCCCCTCCCCCCCACTTCTTTCCCCACCCCCCACCCCAGGAACCCCCGCCCCAGGCACCTGAGCTAAAAATATCACCATACCTACTGGACCGGTTCTTGTCATGAACTGGGAGAGGAGGGAGAGTGGAGGAGGGGCGAGAGAGAGTGGAGAATGGTAGGAGTGAGTGGGTGGAGGATAGAGAGAAGTTGGTTGGGGCAAGTGGGAAGGGGTCGGAGGGGAGAGTGGAGAATGAGAGGAGATTGAACTTGGGAGAGGGGGAAGAGAAGGGAGGGAGAAAGAGAGAAAAGGAGGAGGGGATGGTTAAGTGGAATGCATGGGGTGAAGGAGAAGGAACGGAAGGAAGGAAGGAGGGGAAAGAGAAGAGGAAATGGAAGGAAGAGTAGAAGTATGCAGGGCAGGAGTGAGTGGGTGGGTGGATGGATGGATGCAAGAAGAGAGAAAGGAGAGGGAGGGAGGGAGTGAGGCCTGTGTAAGAATAAAATGAGAGGAAGATTATAATGATTAGGGGAGGGAGGAGGGAACGTGTGAAGCCTGGGAGGGTGGGAGGAGGAATGGGGGAGGAGATAGAGGGGGGAGGAGGAATGGGGGAGGGAGGAGATAGGAGGGAGGGAGGTAGCAACATTAAATAAAAAATACAAATAGAAGTGAGAAAATTTGGTAGAAAGAAAGAAGAGAACAAGCAGGATGTGATTACGAAGGAGAGAAACAAGGAGGAGGAGGAGGAGGAGGAGGAGGAGGAGGAGGAGAGGAGGAGGAGGAGGAGGAGGAGATGGTAGTGTTGGAAGGGAGAAAGTAAAGATGATGAAATGGTGTGGTAAAAAGAAGGAAAAAGTAAATACATAATGGTCATGATTGTGGAAAGGAAGAAATGCGTAAATTTAATTATGGTTTTTGTGGTGTGTGTGTGTGAGAGAGAGAGAGAGAGAGAGAGAGAGAGAGAGAGAGAGAGAGAGAGAGAGAGAGAGAGAGAAGAGACAGAGAGAGAGAGAGAGGAGAGAGAGATGAGAGAGGAAGAGAGAGAGAGAGAGAGAGAGAGAGAGAGGGAACGTGAAGAAAGTAGGAAAATTATGACATTGATAAAGAAAATCAATGAAAAAGTAGATAATGTTTGTAATGGTGGCGAGAGGAAGTAAAGAGTAAAAGGGGTGAAGAGAGAGTGAGGTAGTAGTGAAAAAGTAGTGGTTGTAGCCTAGTGTGTGTGTGTGTGTGTTGTACAGTATTTGGGAGGAGTGAGTGGTTTTGTCGGGTAGTGTGTGTGTCTGTGTGTGTGTGTGTGTGTGTGTGTGTTAAAACAATTGGTGAGTGTGGATGTCTGTCATATCATTAGGAATATTACTGTGATTTGAACGAAGATGTGAAGATGCTCAGATAGTTACCATAGCAACGGTGGGGGTTTATAATTATTGTAGTAGGTGGTAGTAGTAGTAGTAGTAGTAGTAGTAGTAGTAGTAGTAGGGAAGGGAGAGGAAGGCAGTAATTATGTACGTATGTGTGTAAGAGTGTGTGTGTGTGTGTGCTGTTGGGAAGGGGACACACACACACACACACACACACACACACACACACACACACACACACACACACACACACACACACACACACACACACACACACGTCAACAAAACTGGGTGTAAAGTTTATGAGCAGCCTTCACACATGGGCAGCTCTATGTTACACTTTCACGTGTTGTAAATGCAGAGAACATCTATCTATATATTGACTCCAAACCCGAAGAAGACAAGAAATTCTGTGAACACCAAAGTTTTGCAATGAAAGTTTGACCACAACACAAAAAAGTTTACTCTGTTTATGTTTTATACAGTTTTATTCAGTACATCCTTTACCCGTCACGCTACGACATCACCTTACAAAACAAAATTATAAAAAAGAAAAAAAAAACCGCGACTGTTAAAGGATTGAGCAAAAAATCCTGTATGTAAACCATGCTGAAAAAAAAAATATTATTGTAACTCCTCCTTCTGTAACTAATCACTTCAAGTTTGGTTGGACCAGCAAAGTGGGCCGCGTATAGGCTACAACTAGTGTTTCATATTATCCTTCGCGATACATTCAGTGAGGCGACATACATGGCTTTTGTTGGGGAGTGTAGGCAATGTAGCGTACAGTCGGCGGCAAAAGTCCTGTCGCCTAACTTGCTTCACCGAGACACGCAATGATCATGAACTCGAGAAATACACACGTTTTCTACACTTTATAATCTCGAGTCTATGAACATCCCGTGGCTCGGTGAAGCAAGTGAGGCGACAGGACTATTGCCGCCGACTGTTCAGTACCCAGTGTGGTGAAAATGTTGGGAAGGAACCTTAGATTTATATCAACGTTTGTACTGCACATGTTTGAGTATATATAGGTGTACTGTACATACCACAAGGTGTAGAGATGATCCCCACTTAGTACTTATGTGTATGCTTTACGCTCTCCTCACCTGTAAAGAAATAAATTAAAAAAATAATAGTATAAAAATTAATTTTAAAAATAAAAATAAAATAATAGTACCCGGTAGTAATAATACAGTACTATTACGAATACAACAACTACAACTGATTCTACTATAAATAATAATATAACAGCCAAGACATAAGTAAATACATCTCCTCGTACAGTGGTGTTCATCATATTCCTATACAAGATCTATACCATATAGCCTATATAGTCTACCTCAATATGTCCAGGTGACTTCATTAACAAGCAGCAAGTGTTACACCTCACCATCTCACCACCTGTGTGTGTTTGTGTGTGTGAATATAGATTATACACTCCCTAACCAGTCAAAACCACACACATACACAAAGCAGGTTTCTCTAGATGCAAAAATGTCCATACCAAAACAAAGGCAGGGAGGCGGGAGGGGCCAGTACAGTACGGCTACAACCATGAACCCACGATTCACCACCATAACTATTGAGTACAGAGCCTCACAGTCAAAACATTTAATCAGGTTACCCAGGAAAAGTATATACAAAATATATATATATATATATATATATATATATATATATATATATATATATATATATATATATATATATATATATATATAAACAAGACATGGGACCAACACACACACACACATAGAGAGAGAGAAAGAGAGAAGCAGGTGGGAGGTGGTGTTAGCTCTTCCCCAAACACCTGTGGCAGCTTGCTATGTGAATAAATGGGGTACCGTTGCCGAATACAGTGTTGTTGGTAAATCTGGAGCAACTGATTCCTTCAAACGATTCCAAGCAACAGGCCACCATTATTTATGTTAATTAGGTCCTGTTTCCTGACATACTTTCTAGAAATCAAAGCGTTCGAATGCAGCAAAAATTATACTACCATCCCCTTAAGGGAAGAGTATAATTTTGGTACATTGGAGTGCCTTGATTCCTCCAAAGTATGCTAGGAAACATGACCAGAAGAGCAAAAACTAATAAGTGTTCTGTTGCTTGAAATAGTTTGGATGATTCGGTTGCTTCAGATTTCCCAACACAAAACTTCCCCCCCTTATCCTAATGTGGGGTACGTGGTGAGTAGGCTAGGCTCATGTTTACGTATCAGCTGTTCACGATTATTGCCAGGCGCCTTATATGTTGACCCCCTGACGTGCCTGGGGAGTGAATGCACTGTACTCAGGCTCATTAGGATATTATATGAATGCACTGTACTCAGGCTCATTAGGATATTATAGACCATGTTTATTGTTGATGGCAGACAGACACAGACATACAGACAGACGGACGTAAAGCCTACTAAGCCCAAGGTGATGTGATGCTAGGCTATCTTGTTTTGTTGTATACCATAGTGATTATATTTATGTATATGTTACCGGTATCTATATTCTGAATTAAGACCATTATAATTATATGTATTTGTTGACTTTTTTTTATGTTAGATAGTCAATTTTCTACTGGCAGATAGTTTCGTCTTTTTCCTTTTTTTTCCCCGGATATCACAGAGCTAACGATGACTGATCCAGCTTCACCAACCGGGAGGGAATTAGGCTTCCCGCATCAGTCACATTCATGTTTAACTTGAATTACATCGTTTGTGGACATAGCCTAACACCGTCACAAAAATCTCTCTCTCTCTCTCTCTGACACACACACACAAACGTACCGGTACAGGAGATACACTAATTGCGTTCAAGGAATTTTGAGGTTTGGCTAAAAAATATTATCATATAATATTATAATATCCTACATTAATGGCGCCACTAGTCTATCATTAATTTTGTATTACAAGTAGGCCTAGACTACACTGGCAATCCACAATCCCTACCAAACCTTATAATAATGTTTTATTATATTCAAAGAGTGTGACTGTTTCATATTACCTGATTACTACAAGCAATCGCCAGACACACTGTCACACAGATGTGCAACATGTGTAAAACATCAAAGTGAGACAGTTGTACTGGCTGTGAAGTTTTCCATGTAGCCTAGGTGAAATAATTAACTACAGTAGGCCTATTTGTCAAAATTCCTTGCGACGTGAAGCGGACGTGCGTACCAATGTTACACGTCAAACAATATGTGCATAATGTGTTTACGTAACCACCACGTGAAACTACCGTGCAAAACTCAAGTATAGAGGAAAGTAACTGCGCAGGGTGTGTGTGTGTGTGTAGGGGGGGGGGGGAGAGGAACGTTGGCGCAAGAGGTGCAGCAGCAGTGGCGAGGGGAGGAGGGGACATTCTGACCTTGGCGGCAGATGTCGTCTGCCGCCTGCCATTCTACTCAAGTCTTTCTTCCCCTGCTATTTCGCTTCTCCCCTGTACTGTATATAATCCTGCCACCCTATCCTAGCCTAGCCAAGCCTTCACTACAACACTACCTTGCAATTCTACTCGTCTTTCTTCCTGTTATTTCGCTTCTCTCGGTTAACAGACCCCGTGATGTAGTAAGAAAATTGAAGGTTAATGAGTCCTTCTAACACCCTGCCATCCCTGGTTGTTAGCCTACTATAGTAAACAAAAGTTCATTTCCTCAGCCAGCCATAATATATCTTCTGTTGTATGGTCATTTTCTCTCCTGCCACTCTACTGTACCTATCTATATATTTACCTTTCCCCTGCCATAGCCTACCCTTCCACCAAACACCCCGCCACCCCATCATTCAATCTGGCCCATCAAGCGTACACCTTTTACCAAATTTATATCCAATAACCTAGGGGTTGACAGTTTCGTTTTTTGGGGAACTAAAATAAAAATGAATACAGGTCAGTGTTACCCATATATTGCATCAACGGTGGTGAAAAAAAATATCCTAAATACAAATCATGTAATCTATAAACCACACGTGACGTTTTACTTTCTTTTTTACATCCAATAACTTTCTGTAAAATGTGCACTAGGCTAGGCTACTATGAAAATGAAGCAATGACGTATATTTATAGGCCTAATAGACTATGTTGTTGAGAGGCACATGTTCGTTAACCAAGTAAGAGTGGTCACCTTTTATTACTGTGAGTCTTGACAAATACCATAAATTGAAAGAACGTAGAATATACTAACTTGTATATATAAGACAGGCCACTAATGTCATTTTTCATGGACGCCGTTTAACGAATTCGCCAAACCATGATGTAAAGGCTAACTTAACCGTATCTGACCTTCATTCTTAATATATAAATATAAATAAAATTGTTTGAAAGCAAGCCTAAATGCTTGTTTATAAACGTTAGAGAACTAGCACTCTGCATTGATTCGAAATGTTTGAGTGGCAATAGCCTATCCTGAATAAAAATAAACACTTACAAACAAATGCCTTTTTTTTAATGGAACTGGCCTACTGAGAAGTCTACGGTTCACACACATGGTGTCTAGGCCTATCACTTAAATATAGGGCTATTATTGGCTTTCCTGCTTCGGTTTCCAAATTCCTCAAATTACCGTACCTACTTTAATTTCCTCATACTTTATACAATTTGATTAAGCTGACAATTTGTATTCGTAATGCATATAGTAAAATTTAATCGTCTCATTCAGAGTACCGGGTAGTCCTACCCTGATTTAAAACTAAAAACAGTTGAATAAAAACTGTAAACAAATCTTATGTGGTAAATAATTTTCTTACTACAGAATAGACAAACTACTGAATACGTCAAGGAACTGTTAGAAATCACAAAAACCTGTAAATTATTACCGACATAAACAACACACGCCAAGTTACAATATTTGTTCAATATTTTAGCCTTTTTTTTCATCGCTATGTGCAGCTTCCCTTATCCTGTTGACACACACATACACAGACTGGTGCATCAAAACAAACTCGACTTTTTCCTCAATATATTTTATGTTTTTATATAAATGTATATATTTATTCGCTCATGTTTGTACACCACCTTTTTCTCAGGGTTTGAGGTGACTCCGAGAACATTCTGGTTTAGCCTAGTCAAGATATTATGGTACGGTATCGTTCCATTCCCACCACCTTTGACCAAGTGTTGAACGAAAAGTATTGGAAAATACGAATAAATATATTATAGGCAATAAGCTAACTCTCCTGCTGTGAAGCATGATGGGCAATACTCAATGAGTGTTGCCAACTTCAAATATTATCGCCTATCAATAAGACTACATAATAAATGTAGGCCTATCTATGAAAACCAATAAACACTCAAGAGTCCCGTTTGTATCTCAACAAACAAACAATATCTAACAGGACAACAACAGACTTACAACAACAGCAACAAAGCCAAGCCATCCGCATCAAAAACAACCAACAATCATCTCATTCTTCATCTCATTCCGCTCATGAGTCTGTGTGTGTGCCAAGAATAACCAAGGTGAGGAACAGACCAAGGGCATGGATGGATAGATGCCTACAGTAGGCTAACACGGACCAACTAGGCCTATAATAACAAGGCTTGACAAGTGTTGTGCACGTCTTCTAGGCTATGGGTGGTATTATTAAAAGGGACTCTGATATACAGGGTGGTCCAAAAGTTTTGTCACCCATACCAAATGTTTGTAATACGAACTTTTTTCCAGGAATTTATAAGTTTAATGTAACCTAAATCAAGTTAGTTCTGAACATCATAGCTGTGAAAAATAACTTTGTTTGTGAAGGCTAGGCTATATTGATACTGGGCTGGGGGAACCACACTGACGTGAGTCTATGACGAGAAGAAAACCCACACTGGCAGACGGAAGTATATTATCAAACAGTTTCGGTGGACACTGCCACCATCCTCAGTGGTCAAGACGAAATGATGAGATGACAATGGGAGGTAGGCTATAAAAGGATCCAATATATAGCCTACAGTACAAAGTGCGTGTGTGTTAAGGGGTGACAAGACTTTCGGACCACCCTGTATTCTGAAAAATGGAGGTTAGCGAGCCCTTCAAATATTGCCACGAAACACTAGAATGCCTGCTGGGCTGTATGGAGGGAGCGTGTTTCGTAGCAGGGTAATATAATTATATAAACCCATCCTTATAAAAACACACACACACATTCAGTGCTCCTTTCACCTCATCACACAAACACACATAGCCTAGTCAGGACTCTCGGTGGTGTTATTTGTTTTCCTTTCCATTCTGTGTGTGTGTGTGTGTTTCTCGGTGGTGTTATTTGTTTTCCTTTCCTTTCTGTGTGTGTGTGTAGGGAGGGAGGAGGAGACTGATGGCCTGGGTGGGTGACTTGGGGGGGGGGGGGGGAAGCCAATTAGACTGTGGGTGAAATATTGGTCGTTTCACTATGCAGGGTCCTCAGTTACCGTGTGTGTGTGTGTGTGTATTCTGGACATCGGTAACAGTTCTTATATAGAAAACTTATATCCCGTGTCTGATCAAATATAAATATAAAAAAAAAATAATAATAAAAAGCTATAAACAATTCCAGGACCCATTGACTCTATAGCCTATGATAAGAGCTGAGAGAGGCGCCACCGTCATTAAACTAATTTAGAATAATATAAATACATCTTTATAGTTGTTAGCCTTAGGGGAGATTGTCTTGTTGGTGATGTGGAAGGTCTTTGATTCCTCCTAACAATACCAAGAAGCAGATCCTTGGTTACTATCATTAAGGAGTCTGTCTGTTTTTCGGCATAGTTAGGAGTAATCATTAGTCTTCCAATTTATCAACTTGAAAGTCTCTGTAAGTGTAAACAAACTCCCAACAGGACCTTGAAAGTTAATTAAGTCACTCTCACAAATAAACTAGCCTATTTGCAAGCCCCCCCACCACACACACACATTATGCAACCCGAACTAATAACTTGAAAACACACACACACACACTTGATGGAACCCGAACTAATAACTTAACACACACACCTTATGCATCCCGAACTAATAACTTAACACACACACATTATACGTCCTGAACAAATAACTTGAACACACACACACATACCTTATCCAGCCCGAACAAATACCTTGAACACACACACACACAGTCACCTTATGCATTCCGAACAAATACCTTGAACACACACACACACAGTCACCTTATACAACCCGAAATAATAACTTAAACATACACACACAACTTATGCCTCTAATAACTTAACTAATAATAAAACACACACACACACACACATGAAAGAAGATGGGTGGGACAGAGTTAACTACCTTACTGTATTATAAGCCTGTCAGGGTGAGCTAAGGTGATTACCCAGAATGAGGTAATACAAACAAAATATAGGCTACTGCATTTTGTTTTACCTGGCCAAAATATACGGTACGGTACCTGCTCCCTCATATAACTTCTTGACTAAGTTGGGAAAAGTAATATTAGCCCAAACAAATGAAACCAAACAATTTTGCACTCCTAAGTTCATATTTGTACGGTAACTTATATATATTGGGTTGTACGGTACGCGAAAAGTTTAGCCTAAGCTACCTAAGGTCATATTTTCAAAGGGATTCGGTGCATTTTCGTAAAGATAACAGACACACACACACACACACACATAAACAGAGAGAGAGAGAGAGAGAGAGAGAGAGAGAGAGAGAGAGAGAGAGAGAGAGAGAGAGAGAGAGAGAGAGAGAGAGAGAGAGAGAGAGAGAGAAATTAATTTAACGAGTGGTTCAAGCAGACTGATAACAGAATGTGATTTAATGATGTGTGAGTAGGTCAGTGAATTAACAAAGTAAAGGGGGAATATTTATACTTTACAATCATGATGAATGAGACTAGCTGAAGTATGCATTGGGGTTAGGATGATGTGTGAGTGAATGGGGGAGGGAGGGAGGGAGAGTGGGGGTGTAGGAGAATGAGGGTGTAAGACAAGGAGAGAGGGTGGGAGAGTGAGTGTGAGTAAAAAAAAAGACAGGGAGAGTGAGTGTGTGTGTAAGATGAGTTAGGGAGTGTGAGTAAGAGGGAGGGTGTGTGTGAGTATGAGTATGATGTCAACCGCTATCGCACATAGCCCTTTTTTTTTTTAATTAATTGCGCCGTAGCGTCAAACAGGAGGCATGCAACTATACCTACAAGTAGACAGAATCCATTAGAATCAAATTACTACACACACACACACACACACACACACACACACACATATCTTGATATCCTATAGGCTACCAAAGTGACTTGCCTGCAAGGGGGTCTTAATTTTTATGAGTGATTGTACATACGTGAGAGTGCGGAAAGGGTGAGTTAGTGAAGCTGATGGGGAATTCCTGAGTGAAGGGGGGAGAGAGAGAGAGAGAGAGAGAGAGAGAGAGAGAGAGAGAGAGAGAGAGAGAGAGAGAGAGAGAGAGAGAGAGAGACTTGGGCTAGACAAGTTAATGGATAGTTCTGCGTTAGGAAATCTGGAGCAACTGATTCCTCCAAACTATTCCAATCCTTTTTTTGTTCATATGGTCCTGTTTCCTGTCATACTTTGGATGAATCAAAACCCACTTCCGTATTGTACCGAAAGTGTATTATTAGCCTACCGGTACCCTATAAACTGTGTGAATGACGAGTAGGGAGTTATAAAAAACATTTAAGTACCGTACTAGCCTAGGTAACACACTGGTAATATATATATATTTTCTCTCTCTTGGTTTGTAAGACGTCCCACAAATCGTTAATATGAAGTAAGTCTGACCCGAAGATGAAAGAGAAAGAACGAAGGAAATAACAGCGTGTTATAGTGTGATCATGTTGAGGCTTGAGGAATGGTGGTGGGTGAATGCGTGAGTGGTCAGTGTGTGTGTGTGATCAATACCGTAGCGTGACTCACTACATGTGAGACAACACACACATACACGCGCGCGCGCGTGATTTCTGGGTCTGTTCAACTCGCCCCCTGACTGCTTCACTCTCTGTCTTCCACTTTATCATCTCCTATCACAGGTCATGGAAGCTTCACTCTCTTCACACACACACATACTAATCAAGTCTGCCGCTGTACACACACAACACACACACACACACAATAAAGTCTGCCGCTGTACACACACAACACACACAATAATCAACTGCCGCTATACACACACACACACACAAAACCAAGACTACCTCTGAACACACACACACACACACAATAATCAAGATTACCGCTGTACATACATACAACAGTTCCGGGAGTTGTAATCCTGGAGGAAAATTTGTCTTGTGTCCCTCATCACTACGGAACCCTTATTAGGCTATGTCTCGGCCTGTTTCCTCCCTCCCTCTCTCTCTCTCTCTCTCTGTACAATATATACCTCCTCATTGTTTCTCTTCCATCTCTCCCTCTTTCCCCCCGTGCACTCACAATCAAAAGTCATGTACTAGGCGACTGACATTGAGCCATGGGAGTGAATGTTATGAACAAATAATAATAATAATACAGTGACCAACCAACAAGTTATAATTTCGCAGCATTTTATCGGGGCCATATATTCAATTCTATGATGCTACAGGACTAGGCTATGATTGAGCTATGATTATGGTGGTTATTAATTTATTTACCCAGTACGTACGGCATCACAACCGCTCTTGATAGAATAATAGGCTATGCACGACATTGCGCGTAAATGGTATGATGATATACTTGATAAATAATTAAATAAATACCATAAACATTCATCACTATCATTTTTCATAGACTGTGAATCACTAGGCCTACTCTTTATTTATATTTTTTCATATTAACACCAGACGATTTCATTTACCACGTCACTACAAAATTTTACTTGCCTAGCACAGTAAAATCCACCTAGCCTAACACAATTAAAGTTGTCTGCCCTTCAGTCGTAAAGTTGGGTATATAGGCTACGGTACCAATCTATCTCTTATATAATTGGCGATAGAGGCATCGGGGTCGTGAGAGTGAGTAGCTTAGGCCTATCTCCCATCTATGTGCCATGGGACTGTCAGCTCTATAGCCTATACATATGATACTTTCTATTTTTAACAAGCCTAGCCTATTCCTCGGCTAGCTCTCTCCTTTCCCTCTTTCCTTCCTACCTATTCTTTACGAGTAGAACATGGGCTCTGAAATGTAGCTTTCTCCCAAACCCTTCCTCTCACCACTCCTTCCACTAGCCTAACAAGTACAATATAGTATAAAATAAATAGGTTAGCCTACGGTATCTCCCCCTCTTGCCTTTTTCCTTCGTGTTTACTGTCCCGCCTCTGTCACCTCCCTCGTTCTACCTACACTGCCTCTCTCCCCTATCCTTTCAAATAAATCCCTCTATACGTCCTTTAAATATATTCTACTTACCATCCCTCTCCCTCCTTACAAACTAATCCATCCACCCATCCATTGTATTCTACCTCTTATCCCTCTCCACCTCCTTTCAAGCTAATCGATCCATCTATCCTTTCTTTCTCGCCTAGACTATTCTACCACCCATCCCTTTGACCCTTCAGTCTATCTATATGTATACTGTATAAATGTCTCTCCCATTGTATACACCCTCCACATATATAATATCACTCTCTCCCTCCCTCCTTTCTCGTAATTATCTACTGTAGCCTAACCACACAAATGTCAGGGTGTGGTGAGGTGATAGCGTATTTTACAGTAGGCTAGGCTACTCCCATTTCCTGAAGCGTGTTAGAAAGCTGACAACAAGGGGGGAGGGAGGTGAGGAAGGGAGTCAGCCACACTGACCCATATCCCTATAGGTTTGGTAGGCATAGGTTGCCCCATAGGATAGGCTAAGGTGGACGACCGCTGGAGCTTTAACAACTACAGTACCGTACCGGTAGCCGACGCTACGCTGTGAATTTTAACCAGCAAGGATAATAATAGCCCATTAGAAAAGGATTGGCTATACGCTTAGCATTTCAACCAGCATCTATATACACCAACCAGCCTAATTAAAATATCCCAAGGGCGAAGAATTGTATATAATTAAGATAATCTGTATGGTACGAATTCTAACCTATTAGAACAACTTACACACTGTAACAACCACCATAACTCCCTACCATAGCCTAACTCAGTCCTCTCCTAACATAATGTATTACACACTACCAAAAAACAATGTAAAATACGTAATCTAAACAAGGTTGGTGAAGGGTTGGGATCCGGTGCAGTATTTATCTAACAAGTAGGTAGAGTCCCATTCCGTTACGTAACACCAAACTTGACAGGGCCTACGTGACATGCTATTATACTAGGGTGTTGTTGGCCATTCAGCAAAGGGGACAACTAGCTTAGCTAACCTAGGATACCTACTACTACATGCTGACCCACATTAGGCATATTTATATGAGGTCACAATGTTTGCTTCACTATTATATCATCATCGACGTTAGCCTAGCCTATGTAGGCTAGCCTAGCTTGGGAAAGGGTGGGAGGGTTGGCAACTTTACGGAGCATAAACCGAATAAAAAATATATATAGGCTATTACTGCTTAGGCAATACCCGTACCGTATACTACTGAACCTTCTCTTAGGCAATCCCATAGGCTACTACACGTACAGGTGCAGATAAAAGTTCCTTTCCACCAACTCATTTCTAACTCCCGTATCTTAGCCTGATATCGGACAGATTTTGAAGCTGTAGGTATATTTTTGTTGGCAGATCTCGGCCTAGTTTGGAAGAATTACATAACCTACACCAAATTTTCCGACAGCACGTTTATCTATATTTTTTTTTTCCGAAACACGATCATTGGATGGAGTAAGCCATTTACTTAGGGTCTGTGAAAGGCCTATATAGGCCTATTCATAATTGCTATGTTGGATTTTCTCGCATTGTGGAGTTCGCTAGAAAATGATAGGCTAGCCTACACCGAACTGACCCTGTGGGCATTACCGGTATTTTAGTCCTTCCAGTTTAACCTACTATAGTATACTCACTTTCTCCCATTCTCTCTCTCTCTCTCTCTGAGCTGAGGATCCACAATTGTAGATGTGGCACAGCGCAGTACTGTTCGTATAGCTAAGTGTAAACGTACGCATGATAGAAGCTGTGTGATTGTAAATATGATCAATCAGATACACCGACTTCCTGAAGCCACTGTTTCTTATGGGTAACCAACAAGATAAGCACAGTACCGTACAGTACAGGTGCTGTCACTTCAACTATTCTAGATCCTCAGCTGAAAATGTCGTCAAAAATTTATAATTAAAACAAATGCCTACGTGAATGTGTTCTATTATCGGAAATGGCACTGTACCATACGTAGGGCCTCTACTCCGTACATGCTATTAGGCCTACATGTAAGTGAAAGTACTGTATGAATAGGTTATCCTCTATACCAGGTCTTTATGAACAGCTTAACAAGGTAACTAATAATTAGGCCTACACTGTACACTTGATGAATGTTCAGTGATTTAATGTAGGTCGGAAATGTCACACAATACAACTCCGACATACTTATTGTTTAGTGACTGACCTACTTGTAGCTCTACATAGCCTAATGGTCCAATACATTAATCACTCATACCTCCATGTGTACAGTAGTAACCAGAGAATGTTTTTATTAATCACAATTTCCACGTATCATGCTAAATATAACCTTTGGGAGCTGTATCTAGAGATAGATGGCTATCTAATCTGCTAAACTTTATCAGTAAGATTAGCCTATACGATATCACTTCGTATGAACATCTTGAAAAACCGTGAAGCTAAAGCCTAGTTTATGTAGGCCTAGTCTAAAGATGGTAATTGCATAGCCTTATCAAGATGAGAACAACTAAAATACTACTACTACTACTACTTGTGTTACTACTACAAATAGGCTACAACTGCATTTTATATCCAACATGAGTTAGTATACAAACATTAAACTGAAGCCGGTATATTATAGACTGGTAATTCATGGAACATGTGACACAGAAAAAGAGGTTAATAAAAATAATTTTGCGAAGCACATAGAAGTACAACTCGAGTGGTCTACTATTGATGTTTGCATTTCGCAAGGAAGACTGTTTATGTTATCATACGGTACTATAACCACCGTAACAATTTCTACTTTCCCTACACATGATAATGATTAAAGACCGCTGCTAGCAAGGGAGAGTGGGTGGGGAGGGTGGAAGTGAAAGGTTACTGGGAACTTTATGCGTGGGAGTGGTTGGCTGGCAAGTTGCAAACCTCAAACCCTATGCAGAGAACGAGAAAGAGTGTGTGTAATTAGGTGTAGCTAGGTGGGATAGGCTATTAGACGTTGGTGTTACAAACTTATGGAAGGCCTTGTAGTGTACAGCATAGTACCGGTATCAGACCAACCTAAACTAAATTCCACTTCCACTGATCGATAGTTCGGTACAAACCTACAGTATAATAAATAACGTGACATGTCTCGTGTCTGAAATCGTTAACCAAATAACTGTCCGTGTGTCCATTTATTACATTACATATCAAATACTGTGGTATGGCAAGGCAGCAAATATTTCACCAATACACTACGTAACTTGGAATATCAATTATTCTCCTACATACAGATAGGCTAGTCTGGAGAGAATATTACTTTAGAATGGTGCTACCCTAATCCAATATGGTACAGTACGATAGGTTTCCCACTCAATACATATTGTTAAGCCTATTATAGCGCCAAGGAAAATGTGAAAATTATAAGAAAATAAAGCTACGATGGCTTGCAGTGGGAATGACCCTACAGTATAGCCATAGATAATCTATTAAGTAAATAACATACACTAGACCTCCATATTTTGTACCACGGTCTTGAAGCTAAGCAGAGAAGAGAATTGTCGGTGAGTAGTGGAGTAGTGAAGATGTGGCGAGTAGGCTAATAAAGAAGTTGGAAGAATAGTGCAGATGTGTTTGTGCACTAAGAAGGCTTGAAGAAAGTAGTGAAGATGTAATGGAAAATTTCATAATGGTAACTGTTGCAAACTTGAATCTAGGTGAACTATATAAATGGTTTTGTGTAAAATATCCAGTAATGTGGAATAATTCATCAACCCTTCTAGTAAGCTTAACAAGGTAGGTTAAAATATACATAGGATATTGTGCAGTCGAGAGAACAAGATTAGGCTTACTTTCCCCATGTTGCAGCCTCGCCTTGCCTTGCCTTGCCATCGTGCAAAACATTGACTACTACGGAAGAAAAGTGGCGAGCGAGTGACGTGCAACTTTCATTTTCATTCAGTCCTCGTCAGCTTGACTTTCACTCTATACTCTCACCACAGTTTCATCAGCATGAATGGTATTACGCCACAATAATTCCGGTTAAACTTTTACTGTCAAACTACAATATAGGCCTACACCTCTCCCCGCAAGGTGACCAATGTTTTTCTGACCTCTGTTAACTTACGGTAATCTAATAACCTAACCTAACCTAGGAAATCATACTAGAAATATATACTAACTTAGAAAAATATAATGGTTGACCGAGGTGTGATGTTTGCAGGTAAATGTAAACTAAACCACAACTCGTGTCAGCATGGGAAAACATACCTCTTATTAATGTGTAGATGCGTTGTTGGAAGAGGAAATCCTTGAAAACACACACACACACACAAATCAGAACTTCTTCGTCAGTTTTACATACACTTGGTACTTATTTAATTTCAATTCTATATACAAAAATAAAAACAAGAGTTGAGGTAAAATCAACAGCTGTCTAACGTTACGGGTCTTGGTTTCACGCAAATAGTCAATTAACGTTACAAAATCCCTCTCGAAATGTTGTCTGAAAAAAAAACTTGAAGAAAGCACTCGGGGGTACTTTGGGTATAGCGACGCCGATTTATTTTAATTCACTGTGTTGCTCTAGGTATCACACACACAGATGGCACACTTTCTAACTCTATCACACAAGGGCACTGCCTCTAAAACGTCGTCACTGAGAAGGGCAAACGACAAGTGATATATGATGTAACATTTGCACCACAGGGTTTCACATCCCCCTCGCCACCACAAACACTTTCTTCCCCTCTCTTTTTTTAAGTGTTTTGGTCATGCACACGTGGGAGGAGGGTAAGGGAGCGCCGAGCACGGACCTCTAAGCACACACCAGCCACAAGTTGTACTGAGCTTAGCACGGCCAAGCGACTGGCATATATTTCTGTCGCGCCGCCGGGCCGGTTGCCAACTCTCACCCATTCCTTCCCTTCTCTCTCCCTTTGCCCTTCCCACTCTTGATCCCTACCTTATCCCCGACCTAAGATGATACAATTTGACCGTAACCAGTGTCAGCTGAGATTGGCGGATTGGCTTAAGTGCAAATAGCATATTTTACTTAACTACGTTCAAGTCTTGCTCAAGAATGCCAACGCAACCAGCCAAATTGTTGTCAAGCTGGTCATTTTATCAATCTAAAAAGAACCAGATGCAGATTATGTAACATCTCCAGTCCATTGTCTGCTTGTTAACTCTTCACTCGTATAAATATTATACAAAAAAGTGCCGTATCTTTATGACTACAATAACGAGTTTTATTACTGATGTTGAAGCATCAGTAGCCTACTACGAAAGGGTTGACAAGCCTGCCACACGATAGGCGTACGTGCCAGTTATATATATATTTAACCCTTCCTTTAATTATTTCTCAAGATAAGCAGTCTGGTTGGATTATGGCTAATTTGCCCAACTCTTAGTATGGTTAGCCAGCCTTTCCTTGTAAGATTACACAGTGGATCGCAGTAGGCTACACACATTAGTATCTCCAGAATTTTACATCGTACTAATTTGTACACATTAAATGAGTTTGTAAATAATATCAGATGTTTGTGGATATAGCATATGCAACAACGTATTCCGCACAAATGTAAAAGTTAACCGGTACTCTCAATCTTATATATAACTGGTCAATTCTGGAACACTTTACCTTCGTCCATTTCTTCTTCCCTTTACTACGACTTACAGCGCATTGTCTAGGCATCTCTAACGAAAATTGGACATTATTCTGAACCTCTCACTGTTTTATCCCACAATAAACAAGCTTTCATTCATTTTAGTCCTTAAAAAAAAAAAATATCAGCTAGAGGGAATGTTGGTGGCTGAAAGGTGATCTCTATTTAGAAAATAATAAAATAACTTTTTCGACTCTTCGTTTTTCGGATATGTAAACTACCAGCAGGTACAACTTGAATTTCCTATTTTAATGCATCCCCAAATCACTGCGAGTTCCTGTTTATTGGTTTTCCTACCATTGTTGTAGTGTAGTGCATTATCTAATCCAGCAGAAGCACTTACGTGAATACCCTCAACTGATTCACTTTATCGCCCACCCACTCATCCACTCAAAGGAATTGACTTTGGTTTGCAAATGTCTGCTCTCTCTCTCTCTCTCTCTCTCTCTCTCTCTCTCTCTCTCTCATACAGAGGGTGGATGGGGGGACTCTGTCTGGACCTATATACTGTAGTTGCTCTGGCTTAATAAATTATTAGCCAACTCAGTGTATGTACTGATGGGTGAGGAGTTGCCTTAATATGTATAGCAACAATCTGAGCCTGAATGATAGGTTTCTTATTAGTCACCATCACATGTTCTTGTCACGAGTTAGCATCGCATGGCAAAATTTTTAGTGTATAGATTATTGTACGGTCTAAAACTCTAAATAGTATAGGGCGGATAGAGACTTTGAATACACTTCGGCCCTATTGTGGATAATTGTGACCCGATGGTAAGATACGCTACATCATTACTATTCCACCAAGAAACGTGACTCAAGTAGCCTAAACCACCGAGGCTCCATTGGACATAGTGATAGTCCAAAATTTAACATACAGCGTTGTGGTAAACTGATGCTTAGTAATGTAGGGTGCGTGATACATTGGCAAGAATATCTGAGATGTTGACGATGCTGTGCTACGATGACTCCATAATAGACAAACAACAGAGCCATCGTGCCTCTACCATACAATACATACAATGGATAGCGTAGTAATGTTTTGTGCTTCTGTGACATAGGGATAACTTTATTTAGCATACAAAGGAGTCACAGTCATATATTTCATAGTGAAGGTGAGTAGGGAGCAGTAAAACAAACTTGTGGAGGCCACTTAATTAAATGATTACTAGGTAGTGAAGATATGTATAACTATATAACATACAGATTGATACAATAATGATGCACTGGTCTTGTAACCTGGGGGATCTGTAAGGAGGTAACAAACATCCTTCTATAACATAAAAGCTGGATACAGTCACGGTTGTATTGTATGTATGAATAAAGAAGTTTTTTTTACACATCAATATTCCAAAATTAAAAAGTTTTAAGCAGACTTGGAATATAGATTTTCCGAACATAAATTTCAAAACCAAAAGGAATTCCATCCATCCATCCATAACAACCACTTTACAGTAAGATTTGTCTTCTTTCATTCTTCGATGATTTGATCATTTCTTACATTTTTTTCCCACCCGGATCTACCGTTGTGCTTGATATATATCATGCTAAATTTACATTGTGTTCACGTATATGTCACAGAAGGTTTACTTGAACATAAGTTGCTTGACAACCACAAAAATACTGTACACATGATGGAGCCATTAGTTCAACCCAGTGAATGATGATGATGTTGATGATGATGATAAATACAACACTAATAAATCACCACTATCAATACTATTATATTTACTTGTATACAGTATAGCAGAATAAAATATGTCATCCATAGTTCCATATAGTCTAATACTAAAAAAGGTTGTGTGTTGCGTCTTCAATCACTTTTAACAATTAAGCTGTCCCTCCTTCACGAAGTATTATCACTATCGTCTATTTCCTTCTCTGGCGACATGTGGCTTTAGCTGTTGCGTTGCTTCATGTTACTACTTTCTTTTTATAGGTACCACATCGATGGTAAATTTCTGTGCAGTTTGTCATACTTGTGTTTGGGTTAGTGTGAAATAAATGCGTGACTATCTTGTGTCCCCTTTTGTGTAGTGTCCTGTCAATCATTCTTGTATTTGGGTCAGTGTGAAATATATGTGTGACTATCTTGTGTCCCCTTTTCAGAGATGAGACTGTTGTGGAGTATCGTGTCAATCATTCTTGTATTTGGGTCATTGTGAAATAAAAAAATGCTTGACTATCTTGTGTCCCCTTTTCAGAGATGAGACTGTTGTGTAGTATCGTGGCCCTTGTGGCATCTGTACTGCTCTTAGTGTCAGCCAAGGAAGAAGACGTCGGAACTGTTATTGGTATTGATCTTGGAACCACATACTCCTGGTAAGGGCTGGTGGCATATTTTTTGTAGCTTAGTAGTGTGGAGGAGTTATAAAAAAAAAAAATAGTAAATCCAAATTACCCACAACACATAACTCTTTAATTAAATGTGCTATCACTGGGCATGCATTGTTATGGCCATCTTTCTTGAAATATCTAAACATGTAATAAAACTTGCACTAACTATATGTACTACTTTCCATTACAGTGTTGGTGTGTTCACGGATGGTCATGCACAAATTATTGCAAATGAACAAGGCAATCGTATCACTCCATCGTACGTGGCCTTTACTGCTGGTGGTGAGCGGCTGATTGGTGACGCAGCCAAGAGTCAATTTACTACAAACCCAAAGAACACTATATTTGATGCCAAACGACTCATTGGTCGAGATTGGAAGGATAAGTCTGTACAAAATGACATCAAACACTACCCTTTCAAAGTTATCAACAAGAAAAACAAACCCCATTTCAAGGTGAACACTTCCCAAGCCGATAACATATTCTCACCTGAAGAAATATCTGCCATGATTCTGGGTAAGATGAAAGAGATTGCCGAGGCGTACCTTGGAAAGAATGTAACCCATGCAGTTGTCACAGTTCCTGCTTATTTCAATGATGCTCAACGCTAGGCTACCAAGGATGCTGGAACCATTGCAGGTCTTACTATTATGAGGATTATCAATGAACCTACATCAGCAGCCATTGCTTATGGAATTGACAAGAAGGGTGAAGAGAATACTATCTTAGTGTTTGACCTTGGTGGTGGTACTTTTGATGTGTCACTCCTTGCTATTGATTCTGGAGTGTTTGAAGTTGTTGCTACTAATGGTGATACTCATCTTGGTGGTGAAGACTTTGATCATCGTGTTATGGAATATTTCATTAATCTTTACAGGAAGAAGAAGGGTAAAGACATAACAAATGACACTATTGCTGTACAGAAACTTCGTCGTGAAGTGGAAAGGGCAAAGAGGTCTCTATCTGCCAGTCACCAGGTTAAGATTGAGATTGATTCCTTCTATCAAGGTGAAGACTTCTCAGAAACACTCACTAGGGCAAAATTCGAGGAACTTAACATGGATTTGTTCAAGTCAACTCTTAAGCCAGTAGAGAAAGTTCTTGAAGATGGTGGTGTTGAAAAGAAAGATGTTACTGATATTGTATTGGTTGGAGGTTCTACTAGAATACCCAAGATCCAACAACTGATTAAAGAATTCTTCAATGGTAAGGATCCTAACCGAGGTATTAACCCTGATGAAGCTGTAGCATATGGTGCTGCTGTCTAGGCTGGTGTTCTCTCTGGTGTAGATCAAACAAGTGATATTATTCTTATTGATGTTAACCCTCTTACTCTTGGTATTGAGACAGTTGGAGGAGTTATGTCTAAACTAATCTCTCGTAATACTGCCATTCCTGTAAAGACGAGTCAAATCTTCTCTACTGCATCAAATAATCAAAATATAGTCGCCATCCGGGTATATGAAGGAGAAAGAGCTAAGACTAAAGACAATCATTTACTTGGTAAGTTTGATCTGACTGGTATTCCTTCAGCACCAAGAGGTGTTCCTCAGATTGAAGTAACATTTGAAATTGATGCCAATGGTATTCTTCAAGTATCTGCCGAGGACAAAGTCTCTGGTAATAAAAAGAAGATTGTTATTACAAACGATAAGAACCGTCTCAACCCTGAAGATATTGAACGTATGGTGAAGGATGCTGAAAAATTTGCTGCCGAAGATGAGAATATGAAGAAACGTATTAAATCCAGAAATAAACTTGAGTCATACGTGTACGGCCTACAGGGCCAAGTCCATGATAACAACAGCATTGGTGGTAAACTGACATATGAAGACAAACAAACATTGGAAAAGGCTATTATGAAAACAATTAAATGGTTGGATAACAACCCTGAAGCTGAAACTGACGACAACACTAAACAGAAGAAAGAACTGGAAGCTATTATGAATCCTATTATTACCAAACTATATCAAGGTACTGACACTACACCTAATGATGATGATGATGATGATGATGATTCTGATGATGAGGATTCTGATGATCATGATGAATTGTGAAGGTCTCACAGCAGTACACCCTCACAGAAAATGTTATAAAAGTAACTCATAATTATATATATGCAAAAATTGGGGTTTCACATTTGTTTTACATTATAATAATCAATGACAAGACGTTTTTCATCAAATCATCAATATCCATTTATATATTGTGATTTCCTGATGTGTTTTAGCTTCATTGTTCTTCCCCTGACGTACTTGAATGGTGGTTGTTGGGGTGTGTACTAATGTAAATAAAATTAACTTGACAAAAATGTGTTTGTTTGATCGACCCAGGCAGGCTACGGTACTACATAATATAAACAGACAATTGTTGCTTTAATTATGGGAAGATTATTATTATTATTATTATATACAGGGTAATAACATAAACGAAAAACAATAAATCAAATAAAAAACAAGAGGCGATGAAAGCAACAACAACAACAACGAGAAAATATTTCAAAAAGATACAACCATACACAATAAATAAAAAAAATACAGGAAAATACAAAAAAAAAAAAAAAGTTAAATAAATACATGAATAAAATCCAATCAAAATACATAAAAACGGTGAGGCAATTGAGAATGGAGGGCGTGTGTATATTGATGTGAGCGGAGGTAAACAGTTTGACATATTTGGGCGTGAGAATGAAGGGGATTAACCATGTTAGCGTGAGGCAGTGGGTGTAATGTGAGAGTCAGCCCAACCCAACCCAACCCAGTCACTTTTATTATACGTTCTAAAGTCTAATGAAAGTGGATTTTAGAACGATACTACTACTACTACTACTACTACTACTACTACTATTTTACTACTACTACTACTACTACTACCACCACTACTACTACTATCACTACCACTACTACAAATAATATTGATAATAGTAATAGTAAAAATGATGATAAAAATAGTAATAAAGTCGACTAATCTACATAATAATAATGTTCAAACGTTTCTCATTACATATAAGATAGTTAAGTAGATAAATTTACACATGTTCATTGTTTCAAACGTTATTCATTACATAGGCTATACAGACAAAGAGAATAATGTATAATAATATTCAAACGCTTCTCATTACGTAACAACCAAACAAATTAATTTAAAGGAGCCTGTTGTTATGATGTATAAGATCTGGTACGTGGCTTCTGATTCCTCCTGACTATGCCACGAAACAAGCTTCTTTAATTAATGTAGGTGGTGTTTCGTGGCAATATATGAAGGACTCGCTTAACTTCCAATATTTTGACTTGACCTACATCACAATAATCATAATCACCATCAACAATAACATTACCCATATGATATTGCCTAGACGTATCGGCATTCACACAATTTGTCTCATTTTTAAAAGTCCTATATTTACCTTTACAGCAAGAGTACGAGGATTAGCTCAGTCACTCGTATAGACTCTGATTTTCATTCCATTTTCTCTATACTACCTTGGCATTCACAAACATTTTCTGTGATTCATGTTGCGGTGATAATAATTTATAGTATAGTTATTTGGTCCGGTACTGCTGTTTGGATGATGTGTGGATGAGGCAAGGATGAGGAGTAAATAGGAGTTCAGGCCATAGTATTTAAGAGTTAAAGTAGACGAATGTATCAGAGAGAGAGAGAGAGTGAATTATGTATCTCTCATAATCTGACACTGTGTGGAGTGTTATAGTTACATATCCCTGACACTGAGAGAGAGACAGAGATAGATAGAGAGAGAAAGGTGTGTGTGATGTAAAAGAGTGTCAACCTACCGCAATCGTTTCACTCTCACACTTACCACCAGCCAGGGATGACTGTTGTAGTAAGGTATGTTACAACAGTACTGATAGTTATACCATCTTAACGTATAAATGGGCATCACCATACAAACACTAATAATACCTCACCATACAAGCTTTCTTTTCGTGTTTTCATTATTATTGTTATAATTATTATTAAAACACATTACCTTAGCAATATTTTAATTATGTCAGGCAATAATTTTACGAAACCTTAATGATATCAGCCATTAATTACAGGATAATTCGATACAAAGTAAACTTTTGTCGTCTGATATATTAATGTATACGGTATTGATTTAATATATAAGGATATAATTATACCGACAATTCAAAGAGTAAAACCAAGATGACTCGTATAAAACAGTGACTGTAAACACCTTAATTCTCGTGTTTGTTAAGATAGTTCTATTGAAGAGAAATAATTACACAATTAGAACAACTCTATTTAAAACATATTGAAAACACAATAATATTCATGGCTAAACACAGATTATTGAAAATATATTATATTTCCTTCAGTATTACATACTTTTGATACCTAATATTAATATACAAATATATATGAAAAAAAGAACAGACACAAACAATGTATTCACGGTTTCATTCAATGGTTCGCAGCTCCTGGTAGGAATCCAGACCAGAAGGACATATGTTCCTAATTTTTGATTAGCCTACCATGCCTACCTCAGCGTCCACATCATTCTCAGTAGGGTCTAAAATATAATTATTCAGTATTGTCCCGGTCGATAAATTAAAAATCAAAGCAGACAAATATAGTCCTCGAAAAAAATATATATATGACCATGCAGCTCTTCTCTCTCTCTCTCTCTCTCTCTCTCTCTCTCTCTCTCTCTCTCTAGCCCTGTGTACTATCCCTGACCGGTTATTAGTGTGGGAAACAAAGCCACATCGTTCTCACATTTCCAGTTGGGTCAGGTATAGATAAGGAGACTCTCGAGGGTGAATGAAGCAGGTGGCCTTTTTTCACACACATAAGCTTACAACATCAATAATAAGGAAAATATAAAGAAAATATATTACGTTTGAGTTAACATGTAAAGGATTCGATGGGAGGATGAAAGAAGAAATGTATAAACTGAGACACATTGTTTCTTAGTAGAGTTTGGAGGAATCAGCAGTCACCAATTATTACCACCACCATGCAGGAGTGTGTTGTTGGGTGTGACGGCGGTGGTGGTGATGGTCCTGGTGACGGCTGGGGTATGGACAGCCCTACACAACTCACAGCAGCAGCAGGACCAGACGCTGACGAAGGCACTCACAGGTACAGAGAGAGAGAGAGAGAGAGAGAGAGAGAGAGAGAGAGAGAGAGAGAGAGAGAGAGAGAGAGAGAGAGAGAAAGAGAGAGAGAGAGAGAGAGAGAGAGAGAGACCCTATTATTTTGAAGAATAAGGGACCCTGTGATGTGATGTAGTCAAAATGATGGAAGTTAGTGAGTTCTTCAGTTATTACCACGAAACAAACACCAACTATAGAGAAGGAGCTTGTTTCGTGGCATAGTCAGGAGGAATCAGAAAAGGCCACCAGTTTCACACACGATCACAGGGTCCTTAATAACGTGGTAATTCTTCTTTGGTACATTGGAGTGTCTTGATTCCTCCAAAGTATGCTAGGAAACACGACCAGAAGAGGAGCAAAAATAATAGTGTTCTGTCGTTTGGAAAAGTTTGATTGGAGGATTCAATTGCTCCAGATTTACCAACACAAAACAAACTTCCCCTTTAATTAAACATATAGTCGTGAATTCTTCTCTTTGCAGGTGTTGGTGTTGGTGTTGGTGGCAGATTTACCAACACAAAACAAACTTCCCCTTTAATTAAACATATAGTCGTAAATTCTTCTCTTTGCAGGTGCAGGTGTTGGTGTTGATTGCAGATTTACCAACACAAAACAAACTTCCCCTTTAATTAAACATATAGTCGTAAATTCTTCTCTTTGCAGGTGTTGGTGTTGGTGTTGGTGTTGGTGGCAGCCTGTGTGATTACCGACAGACATTGGTACATCTGTTTGAGTGGAGATGGGACGACATTGCTGATGAGTGTGAGGAAGTCTTGGCTCCGGCTGGATACTGTGCTGTTCAGGTTGGTAGGGTAAACATTGGGAAGGGAGTGGGGGTATTACATCGTGTGGTGGTGGTGGTTGTGGTGGTTGGATGCTGCCACTCCCCTCACTGACTGACAACACTAAGCACTCGGAGTGATTGTCTTCCTTACTGAACTCACAAATTACATCCCCTTCCTTCTACTCTCCTCCTCCTCCACTTAATATCTCCTACACTTGAACGTTGCCCTTCTCCCACCCACTGACGGACGACACTATGCACTCAGGGTGAAATGTTTCCTTCCTTCCTTCCTTTCCTACACTCACGAATTGACTCTTTTTCGTTCTCCTCCTGAAGGTGTCGCCGCCGCAGGAGCACCGAGTGGCAGCAGGCCGCTCGTGGACCCTCCGCTACGAGCCCGTGTCCTACGAGCTGGACTCCCACTCCGGTACACTTGACCAGTTCAAGGATATGGTAGAGAGGTGTAACGCCGTCGGAGTCAGGTAAATAAAGTGTGTACAGTAGAGACGTATACAGGTACCAAATATCCGCATCACCAATTTATCCCGAGTTTTCAGACTACTGTTCCAGACATAAAACAATGAAACAGATCATTTCAAAGGGTCATGGTCATACGGTATACGAAGCATAATAACACTTACAAATATCTATAACTATACGATGTACAATAACACTTACATAAATCTATAATACAACAATACGACTTGCACTGCAGGGTGATTGTAGACGCAGTGCTGAACAACATGGTGGAGGAGAACACGTGGGGTTATGGGTCAGCTGGCAGTCCTTATGATGCACGTAACTACACCTTCCCACCTTATGATGACGCCTATTTCTTCTCCAGCTCCTGCACTTCTTCTAACGGTACCCTACGACCGCTTTTGTTTACATTGTTTCAGGGGCTACGAATGTATGATATATAATAATGCATAGGGGTTATGAGTGTATATAAAAATACGTTTTGCTGGTACGAATGTAAATATAATTACTTTGAGGAGCTACAGGTGTATATTTATAATTATGTTTGGGGGCTAAGGGTGTATATACAAATTTAACTAATAATATAACTCAGCTTCACACACAAACACACACACACACACACGATGAGGAACAGTACCGTATTCGTAACTGTAGAAGCAAGCAAACAAACAAGCAAGCAGACTGTAAACTGGTGTGTAAAGTACGTGTTTTGTACCTCATAATATACAGGTCTGGTCAACTCGTACAATACAACAAGTGAGGCGAGGGACTGTAGGCTGGATGGTAAACTGGACTTATCTACTGGAAGGGAACCAGTGCGTCTCATCATGGTCTATTATCTCAATGAACTTATAGCGTTCGGTGTGGCCGGCTTCAGGGTGGATGCTGCCTCCAATATCTGGCCTCAGGTATGTGGTAGCAAGGTCTCAGTCACTCCAAATGCACTCCCTAAAATAATCTATATATTGTTGTTGTTGTTGTTGCTGTTGATGGTCTCTTTTCCATATGCTATAGTGAAGGAGTTGCACACACACACACACACATACACACTATCAGTTAAAAATGGAAAGTGGGCACACGAATTGTTTTCAATGTTCATGGGTAGATAACAACACACATGATACAACACTGGTATCCAACTTTCCCTCCCAACCACCACCTCAACAACCTTCCCCCCCTTCACATCACCAACCTTCCCTTCCTCTACACAGGACCTGGAGGATATCAAGAGTAAGGTGACCGATCTGAATGTGGCAGCTGGCTTCGAACCAGGCACCCCTCCCTTCTTCTTCTACGACTTGGTGGAGCCTGGCACCGCTATCCTCCACCAAGATTACTATCCACTCGGTGAGATTATAGCTTAGGTTAGGATTCACACCTTTATATATAACCACATCACACTTTTACTATCCACTCGGTGAGATTATAACTTAGGTTAGGATTCACACCTTTATATATAACCACATCACACTTTTACTATCCACTCGGTGAGATTATAACTTAGGTTAGGATTCACACCTTTATATATAACCACATCACACTTTTCCCTGGGGGTCTGGAGGTGGTGACTTGTATGAGCAGTATGGGTCGTCATGAATACAGTATATAAATACGAGTGTGTCGTGTAGGTGTGCATGGTGACTTAGAGGCGATACGGACGTGAAGTGGCAGCAAAAAATTACCACATATATCCATACTCTAATATAATCTAAGGCATGAATTGTGTCACTCTTACCTTCTTATTATTATGGTTGAGGTGCTGTGACTGAGAGGCGATACGGACGTGAGGTGGCAGCGGGGATGGATGACTTCACCCTCCTGGCTACACTCTATGACCACCTGACCCCTTCCTCCAGTGCCGTAGTGTTTGTTGACAGTCATCTCAGCCAGCGTGACACTTCCCTTGTTGTAGGTGAGTGTGGGGGTTAAGGTGTGTTGCTGAGTGGGCGAGTGGGATGCTGGGCGAGTGGGAAGGTAGGGCGAGAGGATGAACCTGAGTGAAAAGACAACAAAATAGTAGTTAACCTTATATTAATTCTTCTTTTATGCTTGATGTAGTGTGTAATATACTGTACATCTTATACCCTTAATTCCATAGGAAATATCCTGCACCATAGACCTAAGGTATCAAACACCAATACAAGAAAACAGAGTAACTATAAATCTAGTAATAAATCATGACCATAAGGCACCATACAAAACATAGATCAACTAACTATTCATACATAATATAATTTCACAAAAAGTAATTCCCAATATTAACTTACAAAATTGGCCTCCATTCTGTACAACTAAGACTTTCTACATTAATCACTATTCGAAATTTCCACCAGCATTGGCGAAACAATTATTATTATTATTGTTGATGGTTGAGGGATTAGTTTTTTTTTTAAATCATCTAATAAACAGGTTACTTAAATCAGTTCTATTATCAACACGCAATAAATTAATCATCTTTATTACCAAATATCATAATGAAAAAGTCTTAGGCAATTGCACACACGTTTTCATTATCATATGCACACAGAGAAAACTAGAGTGTAGCCCTAACTTAGGTAGGCTATGTACAGTACAGTCGGAATGTCTGTGTATCTAATAAGTCCAGGCCTTCCTTCACACTGACTGGCAAAGTGGTGGGAAAATGCAAAATTTGTAATTCCACAGACATACTGTATGATATAATATTGGTTCTATAAAGGCAATAAAGTTATATTAAAGATTCTTCCATCATATTCTATCAGGACATTTCCACACTCAACACACCTATACGATAATCTTCGAAATCATACTATAAGACTTAGTAATCTTCGAAGACCAGAAAGTACCAGACATTGATCATTTATAACAGTATTTTAGGGATATAAGACATATATATATATTGCTTGCAACTCCCACTTCAACAGGTGGTAGTGTTTTGACGTACCTAGAACAGAGGAAATATCAGATGGCGACGGCATTTATGTTGGCTGATGACTACGGTGTGACGGCACGAGTGATGAGTAGCTACGAGTTCTATGACCCTATGGAAGGTCCCCCAGTAGACCCCTTCACCAACGACACTACCCTACACGTCACCACAGACTCCCAGGGACAGTGTGATAGTCCATGGGTTTGTGAGCACCGCTGGCCTCCCATTGTGGGCATGGTAAGTTAAAGTTAAAGTTAGTTAAGTTATTGGTACTCCATATATATCACTGTTCTCATTTTGACTTCATGGTACCCAAAATTTTATACTCATTGTGGGCATAAATTATCATAAATATCACTGTTCTCATTTTGAATTTATGGTCATTATGAATTCCTGGCACACTTTGGAGGAATCAGTAACCCTTTAATTCACCAACAAGTAAATCTCGCCTTAATAAAATAACTGTGTGTAGGTGGAGTTCCGGAACGCTGCTGTCAACGCAACAAGGACCAGCTTTGAGATCCTGACATCGGGTTGTCTGGTGTTGAGTCGAGGAGACCAGGGATTCTTTGCCATGTGTCCTGATGGTGTCATGGATGAGGTCGTTAATACGGGTATGTATTGTAGACGTGGGCTTGGTGAACGATACATAATAAGGTTTAGGTGGGCTGGACGAACGAGAGACAGGTTTTGTGTGGGCTGGACGAACGAGAGACAAGTTATGGGTGCATGAACTTAGGTAGAGTTGAGAAAGACAGTGGGTGTTGGGTTGCATGGGTGGACGAAGGTAGGTTTGAGATATATGATTTAGGGGGACTTTTATAGGTATGGGTTGAGCTACTGGTTTGTGTGGACTGAGATATGTTTGAGACACTATATAATTATACAGTACAGTTTAGGGGACTTGGATGGGTTGAGAGAACTTGAGACACAGGTTTGGGGGTGACATTAATTGGAGAAACTAATTTGGGAGGACACTCTTTTTCTCACACACACACACACACACACACACTCTCTCTCTCTCTCTCTCTCTCTCTCTCTCTCTCTCTCTCTCTCTCTCTCTCTCTCTCTCTCTCTCTCTCTCTCTCTCTCTCTCTCTCACACACACACACACACATACACACACTCTCTCTCTCTTGATATATTTTAGGTCTTCCTGAGGGCCAGTATTGTGATGTTGTGAGTTCGTGTAGCATCACCCTTGACGTGGCTGCAGACGGGACAGCCAGAGTCATCATCAACAATTATGACGTCCCCTTCGTGGCTTACTGCCCAGGATGTGGTCAGTTGGAATAGAACACTTAATATAATAATAATAATGATAATAATAATAATAATAATAATAATAATAATAATGATAATAATAATAATAATAATAATAATAATAATAATAATAATAATAATAATAATAGTAATAATAATAATAATAATAATAATAATAATAATAATAATAATAATGGATTAATTCACTGACAGGGCCAGCCGGAGCCTTCACTACCACCGACCAACCCTCTCCTACTACCGACTTCAACACCGACTTCCCTGCTACCGACTTTACTTCTGATTTCCCTGCTACCGACTTTACTTCTGATTTCCCTGCTACCGACTTTACTTCTGATTTCCCTGCTACTGACTTTACTTCCGATTTCCCTGCTACCGACTTTACTTCTGATTTCCCTGCTACCGACTTTACTTCCGATTTCCCTGCTACTGACTTCACTTCTGATTTCCCTGCTACCGACTTCACTTCCGACTTCCCGACCACCGACTTCACTTCCGACTTGCCGACCACCGACTCGCCGTACAAGCGGACCGTGGTGTTCGTGCATAAGAAGGTGTACGACAGTCAGTACGTGTTCGTGAGGGGAGGAGTCAATGAGGAAATACACCCAGGTATGTACGTAGCCTACACACACACATGTGTGTGTGCGTGTGTGTAATACATAAGAAACGCAATACCTCCATTCCTGTGTGTGTATGTGTGTATGCATGTACGGTATATATATAATAACGTGTGTGTGTGTGTGTATGTGTGTATGCCTGTACGGTATATATATAATAACGTGTGTGTGTGTGTGTGTGTGTGTGTGTGTGTGTGTGTATAGAATAACAGTATACATAATAAGATGTAATGTATTTATATTTAACAGAGTGTGGTCCGCCAGCTGAGACAGACACATGTGCCCTTCCCATCTACCACCAGTCCCTTGGCACCACACCTAACTATGACAAATACGACGCCTGGCGAGAAGGGGATGACTTTCTGGACTGGTTCGGGGCTGAGTCTGGTCAGGGATATTACCAGGGCATCCCAGCCTCTGGTACTCCCATGGCTTGGACCACTAATACACAAGGAGTCGACGGATACCAACAACTTAATGTGTGAGTGTTGTTGTTTGTTGTTTTTTGTTATTATTATTGTTATTAAAATTACTATTACTACCACTACTACTACTACTTCTTCTTTTGTTAAGATTGTTATTATTATTATTGTTATTATTATTATTATTATTATTATTATTATTATTATTATTATTATTATTATTATTATTATTATTATTATTATTATTATTATTATTATTTTTATTATTATTATTATTATTATTATTATTATTATTATTATTATTATTATTATTAAAACACAATATTACCGCTGAACCCATTACATTACTTTGATGTGAAGGGGAAAAATTACGTATAAAGCAAACAGATGATGGAAAATTGCTTCTATTGTTTGATTAAGCAAATAACCGAATCAAAAGTTTATATCATACACCCCATTCTGTCCACAATACTCTTAGAATATCAAAATATAAATAAAACGTCCCTATCTGTCCGTAAAACAATATATACTAGAAAAATAAGACACAATCTAATCTCAAACGAAATGACCTCTCCGACCACAACACGACAAGAGCCTCAAACATTAATACGACCCTCTCTGTTCATATCACTACTGCATGGAGCATCAAAATATAATGCTAATAATGTGACTTCCTCCTCCCCCCCCCTCTTCACTGGTCACTTATTTCAACATAGGTACGAGAATAACTTGACTACAACCTCAAAAACTATTCTAATACGACCTCTCTCACCCCCACCTCATTATACCCTAACACTAGTACTATATAGAATCAAAAGTTAATCTAATATGACCCTCTCCCCAATATCCCATAACACTAGTACTATATAGAATCAAATGTTAATCTAATATTTTTACCGATATTGAAACTCATCTAACACGACCTCCTCCTCCTCCTCCACTTGGTCACAATTTACAACACATGCAGGTATGGGGACGACTATTGGATGTTGGACTTTTACATGGACTGTGAACTTCCTGATGACGAGTGGTTTGAACTGAAGGGATGGTTGGAGTTTGCCGATGGGTACACGGGCTGGGAGCTGGATATATCCCAGGGGACGTGCGGGGGCAGCGTGGGGGGAACAGCTCCCTCCGTCTCCACCAACCACAAGGCACGCTGTGGCTACATCAACGTCTTCGAGTGGAACGAGGGCAATTGTATCGTGGAGGACTTCCCAGGTATATAATTATGTGAGGTTTTTCATTACGAGGAGAAGGAGGAGGAGCAAATTATTAATTACAGCCTTTGGAGATGATAATACTAGACAACTCAACCCTTCAGTCAATCATTTCAATAACAAACCATATAAATAATAACTAAACCAACCAACCAAACATTTAATCACTCAACCCATCCACAATAACAATCTATCCCAACGAACTATGCAACCAATTAATCAATCACTAATTCAACCCATCAAAGAATTTCCATATCAGTCCACCACTCATTGAATCCCTCCATGAATGTCCATCCCATTCACACATGCACTGACTTACTGGACGCCATCAGATAGTACAACAATGGTTCCCCCAAACACCTCACCGGGATCTGGAGGAGGATCGACGGGTGGGATGGATATACAGAGAACAATCATCTTTATCGAACAACACACGGTCGTTGGACAAGATGTGTTTATATTGGGTGGCTCAGAAGACTATACTGGTCAGTGTATATATATATCTGTGTGTGTGTGTGTGTGTGTGTGTGTGTGTGTGTGTGTGTGTGTGTGTGTGTGTGTGTGTGTGTGTGTGTGTGTGTGTGTGTGTGTGTGTGTGTGTGTGTGTGTGTGTGTGTGTGTGTGTGTGTGTGTGTGTGTGTGTGTGTCCTTTCTCGGTCAATGGTCAAGACGTGTTTATATTGGATGGGTCACGAGAAGTTACAGGCGAATGTGTAACCTGCTCTCTCTCTCTCTCTCTCTCTCTCTCTCTCTCTCTCTCTCTCTCTCTCTCTCTCTCTCTCTCTCTTTTACTGCTGCACCACAACTGTAATTGTTACACATAGTAGTATAGGGGGGGATAGGGGAGGGATGTACTCTTATTACTGTGAGCCAACATTTACTTTAATGATTCGCTGCATCACATAAAGTAACAGTAATGGATACACGTGACAGTCAGTGTACCGAGGAAGCTCAATATTATTACCTATATATATACCAGTGCTTCATATTTTGCTATGACATATAACTAGAGGGATATTCCTAAGCTGGATAATTGTTAAATGTTTTATTGTGAACAGTAAACTAAAAATTATTGTTCACCTAATGTAATACTATACTATTGATACAATATCCGGCACCTATAGTGTGTATGCTATTTTAATTAATGGTAAGTGAGTTAAATTCTAGTAAGTGACTTAGACGGCTACTTAATCCTACAAACTATGATACTAAACAAATTTGTATTCTATGATACTATAGTGTGATTCCTGGTATATACAGTAGATAATTTTAGGAAGTCTGTAACCCTGCAAAACACCTACAAAAGATTATTCTATTAATACCAATACTCATTATAAAGGTGATGTAAATATAACCCTTGAGATAACAGTGAAGGGTTGATGTTGACAGTGTGTATGGAGGGTAATGACGCGGAGAGTGACCCTTGTTCCCTACCTATTATAACCCGTTCCTTGGGCACCACGGAACACTACACTGGCTACGACGACTGGAGGACTGGTGACAACTACCTGGATTGGCACGGTGCTGAGGTGGGACAAGGATATCACAATGGACTCCCTCCCTTTGGTTCAGCAGTTGCCTGGACCAGCAATGACCCCAACAGTCCCGGATATCAACCTCTTAATACGTAATGAAGGATCACTCAGTCCATCTCTCTCTCTCTCTCTCTCTCTCTCTCTCTCTCTCTCATATAGCCTACAGTCACACATACACTTAAATGGCATATTTCTGTAAATTCTCACATGACAATATCTATTATTATTATTAACATTACGGTATTATTATTATTATCATTACGGTATTATTATTATTATTATTATTATTATCATTACGGTATTATTATTATTACGGTATTATTATTATTATTATTACTATTATTATTATTATTATTATTATTATTATTATTATAGGTTTGGTGAGGCCTACTGGATGCTGGACTTTGACTTGGACTGTTCTCTGACTGAGGATGGATGGTTTATAGTGAAGGGTTGGCTGAGTGGCAACGCGGGCCAGTTCTCAGGTCTTGAAGATGATGTGAGTCAGACCCCCTGCACCGGTACTGCAGGGGGCGTCGCACCTATACCTTCCACCAGTCATGTAGCCCGCTGTGGTCACGTTAACGTCTTCCATTACGACCAGGATCACTGTACTATTAATGTCTTCCCTTAGTAAAGCGTAGGCTATATAAAACACAGTCTCTTCTTGTTGGTACACTATATATATATATGTTACACCAACAATGTCTCTCGTGAGTGCAACGCAAACATAAATCAACGTCTGCGTTTATTATAGCATATACATCAACGTCTTCCCATAGTAGTATTTCAACCAACAATGTGTGTTTCTATCTCAGAGATGCCTTCTGTTATTATATGTCAAGCGGTAATAATATAAACAGGATAGAAATAATGTACATAATATTAGAGAGACTGTGGTGTGTACATTGTAACATGTGTGCCTTTCCAGAGTACGGGTACATTACATTCACTCAGGAACAGTTTATTACAATGTGAATAAATACTTGAGGTGAAGCAGATTATTATACCTATACCCAATACTGTAATTTTTTAGCCTATACCACTGTTTACAAAAAATGCTAACTTTGTTTATAATTGTTTGCTTATTTTTATTTTTATTGTTGATGTTGTTGTTTATTTACTTTGATACTTGTTTGTTTTGTTGTTGTTGTTGTTGTATTGTCATGATTGTTTATGTGTGTTGTTGTTTGTATGGATGTTGATGTTGATGTTTGTATTGTTCTTGTTGTTTTATGTTGTTGCTGTTTGTATTATTATTATTGTTGTTATTGTTGTTGTTGTTGTTGTCGTGCTGGTGGTGGGTGAGGAAGGCAGGAAGTGTGAGGCAGTAAGATCGATCCTTGACCCACCTTTATTTACCGTCCCTCACCTCCTGCTTACCTCAACCAGCCACGCACGACTCACCTCACCTCACCTCACCTCACCTCACACACGCCTCAGTCATCCCACACGTTTTCACCTCATCACCTCACCTTAGTTCACACACACAGTATTGTCTATATACCCAAAATACCTTGCAACAATAAACATGATATATATTGTCTATGAAACGTAAGTCACAAGATAATAATTCCACAATGATCACTACCATAGCCCTACCATGACAAATGATATGTGTTTGGGTAAGGGGGGGAATATATATGTATGTATGTATGTATTTATGTATATATGTATGACTGATATGTATATGGGTGATTAGTGACTATTCTCTCTCTCTCTCTCTCTCTCTCTCTCTCTCTCTCTCTCTCTCTCTCTCTCTCTCTCTCTCTCTCTCTATCTATCTATCTATCTATCTATCTATCTATCTATCTATCTATCTCTCTCTGTATTTATAAATGTCTGATATGTCCCTCTCATTCTTAAGATCTAAATGAATTACTCTGAGTCAAGGTTAGGCTACATGTAAAGGTAAATGTAAAGGTAGGCTCAGTTCACCAAAGGAAAGGGGAGGGAAGATTAATTATTAGGTGCTGGTGGTGGAGATGATAGTGGGGAAGGTAGTAGTGGTGGAGGGGGGAGGTAGAGGTGGTAGTGGTGGAGGGGGAAGGTGGTGTTAGTGGTGGTGATAAATAGTGGTTGTAATGATAATAGTCATAATAGTAGTGATGATAGTTAGTGTTAATTAACCATAGTAGTAGTAGTAGTAGTAGTAGTAGTAGTAGTAGTAGTAGTAGTAGTAGTAGTAGTACAGTTCATGTATTTATTTTTAATCCTGGCAAAAATGTACATATTATCCCTTCTTAGTAATATGACGCACACACACACAGGCCGGAGACAACGAACGAGGGGGTTTATCGAGCGGTTAGGGACAGAATAGGACACAACAGGACAAGAGAGAGAGAGAGAGAGAGAAAAAAAAAAAAAAAGAGAG
>JAWZYT010001715.1:50000-105000 GCA_034508575.1 Petrolisthes manimaculis
TCAAGGTGTGACGTCACTCACCATCATACACGTGTCTGCACCAATCATAAATCGTCTAGCAAATATCTTAATTTAATTACTTGTCACGCAACAGAGGCCTGTGAAAAAGTAATTAACTCTCTCTCTCTCTCTCTCTCTCTCTCTCTCTCTCTCTCTCTCTCTCTCTCTCTCTCTCTCTCTCTCTCTCTCTCATCAGTCCTCAATTACCACCCAATCACCAACCACTTAGTACCCACCAACCATCCACTACCAATCACCAACCATCGTGACATAATCATCAGACAACACACGAGAGAGCACTGCAGGCATCGTAATACTTCCCAGGAGCACACACACATACACATACACACACACACACACACACACACACACACACACACACGAGATGGAGGAGGAATCAAAACGCTCCAAATGACTCATAATAAAACTTCACCTTGCCTTTTTTTGTCCTCTGTACCTTTCTCAAAAAAAAAAAAAGATAAAAATAAAAATAAAAACATTACGTCATTCTATCTCCATCCATCAATTACTAAACCTCCTGGAACCACTATACGTCATCACTATCTCCACCAATCACAGACGCTGAACCACTACATCATCACTGTCTCCACCAATCATAGACGCTGAAACCCTTACATCACTCTATCTCCACCAATCAGAGTTCAGGATAATGGTGACGTCACAGAGGTCTGACCAATGGGAGGATGGGATGGGATGGAGGGTCGGCACTGCGGCTTGGGTTGAGTTAAGCTTATTCTTAGAACCTGGCCAGTAATTATAATACTCAGGGCAGGCAGAGGTGTGTAGAGGGTAGATATAGGATGAAGGTAAAGTATGATGTATAGTAAGGATGGTTAAGAAGGAAGTAGAGTAGATAGGATGAGGGTAAAGCAGGATGTATATAGTATAGGAACTGTTTTTTTGGGGAGGATGGAGGCAGGAATATAGAAGCGTATAAGAGATGTTTTAGGAGAGGAATTTAGGAGGATAAGACAGGATGTAAAGTATTGGAAATGTTTTTTTTTTTTTTTTTTTGGGGGGGGAGGGAGGAAGGATGAGGAGGAAGTAGATCTATGAGAATTTTTGAGGGGAGGACGAAGGAGGCGAGAGATTTTGGGAGAAGGAGGAAGGAAGGAGGGAGTTGATGCATGTGAGTGAAGGATGTAAATATGTATGTAGACTATAGGGTAGGATAATAATAAGAGGGATGGATGGATGTACAGTCATGGCTGATAGTGCTTGACCAGGGTTCAAGAAGTGTTGGTGAGCAACTGAACAGAGTTCGATCAAGTGAATTTTCCAAACTATTCTCAACGTTGAAAGAGGTTTAGAAGATCCACTTTTTCGAACTCTGTTCAGTTACTCCAACATTCTTTGGACCCTGGTCAAGCATTATCAGCCATGGCTGTACACATATTGGGAAAGTTTTGTATATAGGCTATGGAGAAAATTAATCCTAGCTTTCTCGGTGTGTGTGTGTGTGTGTGTGTGTGTGTGTGTGTGTGTGTGTGTGTGTGTGTGTGTGTGTGTGTGTGTGTGTGTGTGTGTGTGTGTTGTGTGTGTGTGTGTGTAACTCCATGCAACATCTAGCTAGTGACAACAGTGACCCAAATCCTATATATACAGGACCTAATCTAATCTAATGAGAAGACGAGGTGAAGCAGGAGACAGACAGACAGCTATCGTTTCCTTCACTTCATTCCTTCCATTGACTGTCACCACCAGCCAGGGTTCATGTTACCTATATGAACCCTAGTCACCACCATCATCCAGTATTGCATGACCAGTGTGTAAGACAGCTCACACACACACACACACAGCCACTTCCTCGTCTGGTGGTAGTGGTGGTTGTTGTTAATGTAGTAGTAGTGGTGGTGGTAGTAGTTGATGATGATAATGATGATTTGGTACACTATACATAGGCCTATATCTGCCAGAGAGAGAGAGAGAGAGAGAGAGAGAGAGAGAGAGAGAGAGAGAGAGAGAGAGAGAGAGAGAGAGAGAGAGAGAGAGAGAGAGAGAGAGAGAGAGAGAGAGAGAGAGAGAGAGAGAGAGATAATGTGAGTGAATGAGTGACACATCCATCAGAGTTGTATGTGTCAACAGATGGTATATGGAATAGAGAAATGACTCCTTGTTTACTTATTAGGCTATACGAGTTGACAGAGGTGTAGATCTATATATAAAGGTTAATCTTATATGTAATGGTGTGTATGTATGTATGTATTGATGTCTAGAGGGATGGTTTGGTGGGTAATTGTGTTGGTGGTGATGGTGGTGGTGTTGGTGGTGATAGTGGTGGTGTTGGTAGCCTAATAATGGTGGTGAACGAGTCTATTGTTGTTGTTTTTGGTGGTGGTGTACAAAATGGTGATAATGGTGTTGGTATATATGGTGTTGGTGGTGTTATTAGTGGTGGTAGTAATGGTATGGTAATAATGGTGGTGGTGATGACGACGCCTCTCCACCAGTGAAATATGACATGCAGGGGTTTCATTCGTGCCCTATTTAGACACACACACACACACACACACACACAGAGAGAGAGAGAGAGAGAGAGAGAGAGAGAGGTAAGATGGGTGCGTGACCATATGACCTCACCCCACATGCTCCATTGACGGGGGGAGGGAGAGGAGGAAACAAGGTCAACCTGGCGCTCTTATTCACTAAGGTTAATAATACAATCAATATGACAGGATGCTATTCACATATATCCCCTCTTACCATAGATGTAGGTGGGGGGGAAGGGGAGGGGGAACCAACTCTCTAACATTTGACCCCTCCCTGGACCCCATTGCCTTTTAGGTGTCCAGAAGAATTAGGCAGGTATCCAGGTATGACTGTCTCAAATGTTAGGAGTGTGAATGACTTGATAAAGATGATGGAGGTAAGTGCATGGTAGCTATAGTCTGTTCAAAATGTGTGTTCCACTAGCCTCTATCTATCTAGCTATTTCTATCTGTCTATCTATCGTTATTTCTATCTATCTAACTATCTCTATTTATCTATCTATCTATCTATCTAACTATCGCTCTATCTATCCATCTATCTAAGCATAAGAGGCCAAAAGGAACATAAATTTTGAACAGAGTATAGATGTGTTTACAGACGAGGTAGAGGTATAATATCTGAAGCATATTATTCCTCCAAACTATCTCAGGCAACAGACCACTATAGTATCATCTTTGTTCATCAGCTGGTTCTGTTTCCTGGCATACTTTGGAGGATTAAAAAAGTCTCTTCAATGCACTGTACCAAAACTGAATTACTGAAAAACTGAAGTATGTATGTGTGAAACCAATATTCTACAGTGTGTGTGTGTATGTGTGTGTGTGTGTGTGTGTGTGTGTGTGTGTGTGTGTGTGTGTGTGTGTGACCCTGACCCGTTGAAGAAGAAGACAATGGTGTTGGTGTTGGTGGACTTAATATTGACTTCGAGGTGAGCTTGACCCCTCAAAACCCCCCAACCCCAGGCCCCCAACCCCCCACCCGAAGATCCCTCCCTCCCTCCCTCGTAACTCACATTTCCTTTCCCTTCCTCCTTCCTCCCTCTTCCCCCTTAGTTCCATCCTTTCTTCCCCCCTTCCCTTCCTCCCTCTTTCCCTTCCCCCCCCTTCTCTCTCTCTCTCTCTCTCTCTCTCTCTCTCTCTCTCTCTCTCTCTCTCTCTCTCTCTCTCTCTCTCTCTCTCCTAATTATCCTATCATCTCTTTCCCTCGTAATTCATCTGTTCTCCCTTATTCCTCTATTCCATTCCCATTCCTTCTCTTCACCTCCTTTCCACCCTCCCCTCCCTCTCTTAAATCACCTCTCCTTCCTTTCCTCCTTTCTTCTTTCCCCTTCCCTCCCTTAAATCCCCTCTCCTTCCTTCCCTCCTTCCCTAACCAAACCTTTTCAATAAATTCCTCTCTCCTTCTCATTTTCTCTCTCCTTCTCATTCTCTCTCTCCTTCTCAATTTCTCTCTCCTCATTTTCTCTCTCCATCTCATTATCTTTTCTCATACGATATACGCTTTCCTCCTCCTCCTTTCCTCCTTCTTCTCTCCGTCTCTCATCACTTCCCTCCCCTATACGCTTTTGTTTCCTTCCTTCCTCCCTCCATCCTTACATCCCTTGCCTATTATTGATCACAATCTCTTCATCTTTTCCTTTATTAGCTTATTTTCTCTCCTCCTTTTCTCTGTCCTCTCTTCTCTTCTCTCTCTCACTCCTTATACTTTTTTCTCTCTCTCTCTTCCTCCATTTCACTCGTGCATTCCCTCTCTCTCTCTTTCTCTCTCTCTCCCTATTATTCCCTCCCTTAGTTTTTTTTCTGCCCCGACACACGCTCCCTTCATTCATCTCTTCCTTCTCCCTATCCCTTCCTTCGTGTCTCTCTCGCTCCGTTTTTCCCACTCGGTTTTTTTCCTTCTCATCATATATACCTCCCCTCTCCTCCATCCTTAATTCTCCCTTCATGCATCACGAATATATATACGGATATACAGTATAACCTAATCTTGCCTTGTCTCTCTCTCTCTCTCTCTCTCTCTCTCTCTCTCTCTCTCTCTCTCTCTCTCTCTCTCTCAAAATTATACGGATATATAGCCTAATCTTGCCTCCTCTCTCTCTCTCTCAAAATTATACCCATATATACCCTAATCTTGCTCCCTCCTTATATTCTCTCTCTCTCTCTCTCTCTCTCTCTCTCTCTCTCTCTCTCTCTCTCTCTCTCTCTCTCTCTCTCTCTCTCTCTCGCTGAATGTAAACAAAGCCGCCATAACGAGGGATCACGGAACTAAAGCAAATATAATCCACAATGAAAGCACAACACTAAAATAGCTTAACAAACGAAACTAACAGTGGGCCGTCTATCGGATATAAATATAAAATAGAAAAACTTGTCCCGAATCTTGAAAATTGAAAACTTTATAATAAGACAGACCAACTTTTAAGGGAGGGGAGGGAGGGGGAATTTTAAAGGTTACCGTACTATTATTCTTCCTAACTAGGCTAGGCTATATCAGAAAGCATGACTAAACCACCTACCTCAGTATAGCAGCTAGCGAGGTCTATTTCTTTTTCATTTTATTGGTGCCAAACGATTAAATGCTGCTGTATTATAATTATATACTTTTATCTCTCAAACTACAGAGGTACTACAGATGTGACGAAGCTAGCTCTCTCTCTCTCTCTCTCTCTCTCTCTCTCTCTCTCTCTCTCTCTCTCTTCTGACCTACATAACTACCTTGACATGACAGTACTGCAGTAGAAGATTATCCTAGACAACACATACACACAGACACACACACACACACACACACACATATTACTGGACCCTCCCTCGCACTAGCCTGGGGCGGCGGGGCCTTGCTGGATCAGTCACGGGTGGAACGATATCTACCTCTCTCTCTCTCTCTCTCTCTCTTTCTCTCTCTCTCTCTCTCTCATACAGTAACCATGGAACCCTTTAGTATCATCAAAATTATTATAGCTTACAGTTTTTGAGAGAGAGAGAGAGAGAGAGAGAGAGAGAGAGAGAGAGAGAGAGAGAGAGAGAGAGAGGGGCTGAATACTATACAAATAAAGTAATGATGTAGTTAATTAACACATTAGGAACAATCATGTAGTCCAACACAAGTCCAGTAGCCTATACGGTGTCAATAATTTACTGGTTGGTTTCCCTTGGGGTGATCGAGTTAGTGAGGTGCTGCCCTAAAATTTCTGGCCAGTTTTTGCACAAGGGCGCAGTTAGATCCACACCCAGTCAACCCGGCATTAGCCTAAGCTATATTTTAACATGCTTCTGCGAAACTTTTTTTTTATATAGACAATAGAACATCACGTGCAAGGTTGCTCATTTCGAGGCTGCACCAGAACGCAACACACACACACACATACACAAGAAATAAGCCTACCGGTAATTAACCTAGCTAGCTACTACTGTAACTATAGAGCAATGATACAACTAAGGAGAAATATTTCCGTTTTACATTATAGATTAGGCTACACGCGTTCATCTCAATACTGTTGCCGGTCACCTTCTCAGTTAGGTTAGGTTAGATTAGTATTCCTAAGTCACAGGTACGAGTAAAGTAAGCAGGGAATGAAAATGAGACCTTTATTCAGAATATCGTATGATTAGTTTTATCTCCACAACCCAAGCGTCATGTATAACTTTTAATTTTTAGATGCAGTTTGGAGGAAGCTGTTGATACAAATCCCAAGTTATTAGGCTACGTCCACTAGGATGTCTAATGTATAAAAGTCTATATGAGCAGATATCAACTCAAGGTCGCCTACCAACTGTGTCAAGCTTGATATATTACCACCGCATAGTTTACGGGATTATTATGACCACAATAACAAAAAACAGAGAGAGAGAGAGAGAGAGAGAGAGAGAGAGAGAGAGAGAGAGAGAGAGAGAGAGAGAGAGAGAGAGAGAGAGAGATCCGTATCTTGTACATAATTTTTCGTTAACTAAAGCCGATACAATTCACCTTTGTTATCCTTAAGGCTTGATAGTATTCCTTTTTACTGAGGGTCAATATTTAACAAAATACAGGAAACAAAAAGAAACGCTATGCAGTAATGAATACAAATAACGATAACAATATGATACCAAATTATATACAAGATGATAGACGTATACAAATAGAGATGAAAATTAATAATGTGCATGAAGTAAACAGTGTGGAGACGTATGAAAGTAGCGGTAATGCAAGACAAGCTACGAGTGATGCTGTAATATACTGTATAATACATCCATACTCTGTACCGTAGCCTAAAAGTGATGAAAAGAGAATTCATGAAACAGGGGATATGATAACAGGATAAAGGAAAGGTATGGCTTGTAAATACTGTGGAAATAAAATTCAATGAAAGAAGGAATAATAGCTAGGTACTCATGGCAAGGACTAGAAGAATCAGTCACTGCTTTGTAATCCTAGCCTAGCCTAATCGGAGAAAGAACACTAATTAATGTGCTTTGATATGAGCCTGAAACACCTTGGTGGCGAGGTCAATAATGCAAACACACGAACGAACAGGTACAAACTATAATGAGATGTTTATATATGAATATCGTCCCCAGAGTCTAAATAATAAAGATATATTTTGACTTTGATCGTCCCTGCAGGCTGAACGAAGCAGGAAGAAAAAGCCAGCAGGGAAGAAGTAAGCAGGCAGAGGGGTAGGTAGGGTAGGTAGGGGGACTGCGGCAGGGCGGAGGGCGATGCAGGGTAGCGTGACGATAGCAACCAAGGCAGGCAGGCAAGTAAAGGGGGAGGTGGGGGTGGAAGCTAGGGAGAGAAAGTTGGGGTGAGGGAGGGAGGGACTAGGGAGGCGTCGGTTCTTTCATAATCGTAAACATGGAACGCATAGGAGTGTGCAACCTACATTCTCTCTCCCTCTTTGTCTGTCTGTCTGTCTAACTAGGATTTCTGTGTCCTCATCCTTTTTCTCTAGAACAACCAATCCGTTTCTTCCAGCTCCTGTCCTTTAACCTACTTCCAATCTCTCCGTCCTTTCCTTCATTCTCTTAAACAACCAATCGTTTAAGTCAAGTATCTTTAACCTTTTCTCCCATCTCCAATCCTTTTTCCCCCAATCTCTCCCTTCCTTCCTTCTTTCCATGCCACTCATTTACTTCTTTCCTCTTCCAGTCCCTACCTCACCCCTCCTTTCCTTTCTTTAATCAAGGGAGAAAGGAAGTAGGTTAGAAGGAATGGCACAATGGGCAAAAGGGACGTATGTGTAAATAGGGATGGAAAGGTGTTCATGCAGTACAGTTTAAAGGGGAGATTTTCATTTTGGCAAATTAGGAATGCTACTGATTCTTCCAAACGTTCTAAGCATTTTAAGGTACAACAATATTATTCACCTAAGTGTTACTATAGATATTATAGGGTATCTATTTACACGATGACAGATTGAAACAGTTCACCTCAGTATTACTAATAGGCCCAGGGGATATGTTTGTATGGTGACATAGTTTTGAGCTACCGTACTGTACATTCAGTTGCCCACCTCCAATCTACTGTCAAAAGTTTCTCCCAGTAAGTTTTTCAGTACACATTTACGTTTCTCCTCCCTCCATTAATCCTCCTCTCCCACATTTCATCCCCCCCCCCCCCCAGCGTCCCAGCTCCGGAAATAATACTATATATCCAACCTATCCACAGTGATAGGATAAATATTCATAGTTAAATCCATATATATATATATATATATATATATATATATGTGTGTGTGTGTGTGTGTGTGTGGAGCCCGTGACTGCGCTTTAATTAAGTGAATAATATACTATGCTATAGCCTACTATACAATACTATATCCTTGCCTAATCCTGAAGAACGACTTCATCCCTCACAGTCGCTGACAATTTGAAATATTAGCTTCCTTGCGCACGAGACTCCATTGACTGGGCCTTAACTCTTTACACCTAAATTATCAACTCTTATATCTAACTAGCTGACGGTTAATTGGTTGGAGTTAATTAGGTATCAGCCCCTGCAGAGAGAACTCGGACCCTGGCTTGCCAAATTTGTGGATGCATTTGGACCTCTGTGACATATTTGGTCAAGATTTGTTTAGAGTTTAATGGCGATGTTGTTTCAATTTAATCAAACATACTTTCTAACTTATCATATAGGCCTATAAATGTGGGAACAGTCGTGAGAGGTCAATAACTGTTGTTTCACCTCTCAACCTAATTTTGTATGAACAATATTATATTAGGCTATAAGGGTGATTGGTTGACATGATTCAAAGCTGACGCAACACTTAATATCTAAAAACAATTCCATATAATTGTGTGTGGCGGTCATGTCCTCCCGTGATATCATAAGGTAACAGCGACTGGTCAACACGGTTCAAGGTTGCAGTAAATTGTATATTCATGGAATCTGACCCAAATGAAATAGAATCCCACTGACCTTAATATGATGGGAAACGGGTTTGATAATAATACTGGCAATCTCACTATTCTGATAGAGATGAGACTTGGAATGACTGCAGTGGTTGCATTAATCTTTTAGTCCAGATTTACGCTTCTCTATATCATGAACCAACCCTTTTCCCCGTAGGGGGTATTGTCTGTAGTTGTGTGGGCAATACTTTTGGCGCTCCTTCGGCCCTTGCTACTCCCTTTCAGTTCTTCATCTGACCCTTTCTATTTTCTTACTATTTCTTTCCTGCTTGCTGTCTCATCTATCTATCACCTTCTTCTGGAGCTATATGACCTCGTTGTTGCGAAGCCTAATAGCCTATCTATCTATCTTTCAATCAATTAATTAATCAACCAACCCTCTTTCCTAATATCCATCCACCCATCCCCACCACCAACATTCCAGTCCCGGAAACTAATATATTATAGCCTACTTCTATCATCCCACCGATTTATATCCGTAGATAAACCCGAGAAAAGAACTAAAAGACAGCTGAAAGTTTGTGTCTCATTGGAAAGAGACGGTACGGTACGGTATATACCCAGTAGGCTATATTATATTCTGCCAAGTTAAGCCATATAATATTCTTTGTCCGATTTTAGTTTGATCATAAGAAGTAGCACCTCCATCTGGACGAGGTAAATAATAATAATAATAATAATAATAAATCGCTTATGAAGACTGAGGTGCACACGGGTACATTACCAGCAAGCATCGTAGACATGCACGCCAACCAGAGAGTTTTGGCGAAAAATACACGAAGTACGGATTAGAGCACGCAACACCTCCTCCCTCATAAACATGCCATGTATACATATAGCAAGGAATGGTTATACAAAAATGAAGTTCATCCACAAGTGAAGAAGTAATTACGATGACGTGCATAGCCGGAATACTTAGGTAATTTATAGGCATAAAATACATCTTGCTATTGTACCGTAGTCTATGAACAAACATTCATACACCGTCAATGTTTGAAAAGCCACGTAATTACAGCAGCCTACTGTGAAATACTTAGGCTAGTTAGGTAGCCATGTTAGAGTCACAATTACGTGACAAAACATTCCACTAGGCTACTAAGGAGTTATTTTTCTTATATATATTTAATGTTTTGACTATCGCGAATAAATTTTCTTGCGTGCTGTTAGCCTACTCATGTGAATCATACTGTGCTGTATATTGTATTTCGGTGTAAGTAGACTAAATCATAATTAAATTAATCATGTTTAATGTTTATCTTCTGAACTCTGATAAAGTCTAACACAGAATTATTCATATAAGGAGATAGCTAGGCCTACCGGTAATAATAATTATTTGGCGGCATTTTGACCCACGAGTCCATGACCCACACATGAGTCAACCGTATGAAACTGTGAATGACACTGTGATAGACAACAATAATAATGCTATGGGACTCTCAGTGACAAGTACACATACCTCCATACATGCAGGGTCTCCAAGTTTTGTCTCAATGCTGTCTGGCCAGGCCTATCAGGAGCAAATGTTGGTTGAGGAGGCGATGGTTGAGCAGCAGGTATAAATTATAGGAGCTCGACAATCTACGTGTACTACACTAGACGGTCTTGAACAATAAATGCGTTCAAAAAACACTATAAAACATTGCAATCTGAAAACCTTGTATCGAAACAAGATTATGGTCCAACACTTGACTATTACCCATTATTTTTAGAGTGTGGTATTCGCTTATTCCAACCAGTAAACAGTATTCCACCAAGAACGATACAATTTCCACAACACCATTGTTTACACTTTCAATGGCAACTGGTGGCTGGTGGTAGCCTACTGGTAGGTTACGAGCCTATTAAAATTATGCGTCCTAAATGGGTGTTGAGAACCAGCAGCTTCAGACTCCATAAAATTAATGTGTAAGGACTGTATAAAGTAAAATCACCTAATGGAGTTTCTTATGCAGATCTAATTAATATAATGGAAGCCTAATCCCTGCCACTGTTCCTTTCAACGTGACTTTTAACCCTCCGCAATCATCCGTCAGCACACCGTATTATTTTGATTGGATTAAGAGCGAGGAGTTATTCTTTTTATTGCTTTGTTTTACTCTCTTTCTCTCTTTCTCTCACTCTCTCTCTGGTATGCAGAGGTTCGATCAAATGCAGCTGCAACGATGAAGGTCTTGTCTTATGTTAATTTATTAGTAGTTTCGTAAAACCAATGTAGATGATTAATTACAGATGGCGAGATAATCTCATACTAAATAAATACTATTATTCTCTCTCTCTCTCTCTCTCTCTCTCTCTCTCTCTCTCTCTCTAAAGACACCTTAGCTTATCCGTGATTTCCGTGTAATACTTGGAGATCCGCCCTGTAGGTAATGTGGTCCACGAGCTGCATTACCCTTCCTTACAATGTTTGTATGCTGTGAAGAGCATATATTGTACCCTGCTAACCAGTTGATTAAAATGGAGACTGTAAAATAGTACATAATATTATACATACTACCCTGAACTGGTATGGGATAGGCCTACATTATGAAATAAGTAAGCCTACACCATATAGGCCTTCTCGGACTATCACATATATTATACTATAGGCTACATGTCAATACGAATATAAGAAGGACTAACACCTATAGATAACAGTACTAGTGATATTAGAACCACAAATGGCACTATAATGTTCCGTGATTTGGTACTGATGAGTCATAAAGGTAAAGTTGAAAGTGTATATGGTCCTATATACTAGATAGATTGCAGGGTTTGGACATTAATTGGTTCATCTGTTACAGCGTCCATTGGTCAAGTCTGTGGCCGGATATAAATTATTTTCCCCACATAGCCTACAATCAAGGCCTACTAATCATGCTTATGTTTACCACAGTTACTTCAGTCCTCAGGTGTAACTCTACTGTAAGTATTCATTCCATCGACCATCCTTGTAAAGAGAATTAATTACATACGAGGCATTCTTGTTTGGCAGCCTAGCTCTATCAGCCACAGGAGAATAATTTAAGAGAAAATGCCATTTTTCAGAGACTTGGAAAGCGATATATTTTTTTCTTGAAAAAATGAAAAATCCATGGTTGTAGTTGACTCAACACTAAGTTGAGGAAAATATGGATAACACTGGTAGAAAGGTAATATGTTTGATTATAATACTTATGAAGAAAAAAATATTAATAATTATTCATAAGAGCAGCATAACATTGAGAAGTTTTCCCTGCAGCCTACGTGTTTAAAGTCATGTACGAGTATAAAGGGGAGAACGTAATTCATAACATTTTACTGTAATTAAATTTATGAAGATATTCAAATGCGTATGAAATGCATGTGTAATAAGGGAGGTCAAGATTTATGTAATGTTGCGTTGTTACATCAGACAGAGGTCGAGGGCAACAAGCATCATCCTGTCCCAGGGAGTGTTTCGTCAGAATGCAAACACTACCATGATGAAACACCTAATATGCTTAGTCGTATTATGAGGAAAGTTTGGTGGTGTGAAGGCGTGGTTTTTCAATGATTACATGTGTGTAGGTGTGGATGAGATAGAAGATAAATAAGGGTCCCATGGTGGTGAGAACCATAGCGCCGGCGCGTTGCCAGGCAACGTGTAAACAAAGCAGTAGGGTCTTGTCCGCAGCGACCCTGACGTGCCCGACACTATACTCAGGCACTCCGGTACGAACACACTTGGACCTCCTCATTCACCATGGACACCCAGGTACACAGTGGATGTTAGTGATGTTGTGTAATGACGGATAGAGTGTTGTGTTGTGTAGTGGTAAGAGAGAAGGGGAGTCAGTCAGCTAAGGTTTGTTATGAGTGATGACGCTGGCTGGCCTTAACAGTGTTGTGATGAAGAATAGTCCGGCACGTGACTTTGTGATGGTGTAGGTCATCACAACAATCACCATCTTCATCATTACAGTGTCTTGTGTAAAGTACAGTAACGATAACAGAAAGTATCTCACATGAGATATCAGATGAGTGACAAAACGAGCAACACCAGAGCAACATTAGCCTAAGTTAGCCAATCAACCTTGGGAAATTTTCACATTAATCACCTGCCTAAGTTAGTTTACAATGGTATATGTTTCCAGTATACTTTATGTGTATATTTAGGTTTGAGTAACTAATTAATATGGTTAGTCATTGATCACTCCAGAGCTGGTGGATAGAATTTTAACAAAGAGGTGAGAGCAGATAATTAATTATGGCTATGGAATTCACTTGTTAATATTAATAATACAGTAATATTATGGTTGGTTTTAATGCAAGTTGGTGTATTTTTACTTCTTTGGTAATGTTAAATTTAGCTGATTGTGACTGAAGGTCCAAAATTTACTGATCAAGGCAAAATATTGGGAATTTATCGTATTATTATCTTGACTGTGTTAGATATGTAACCTGGAAAATGCAGTTGTGATTCTTAACTAGAGCTCCTCCTGAACTAGAGAAATATTGATAACCCAGGATAATGTCCATTTTATTATTTTATCATTGATACAAGTTTCATTGAGTGATCTTAAACCGTATCCCTATTATTAGTTTTGTTGCTCATACAGTATTATATGATGGGCCATTTTGAGGTTAACTCTTTTAACACTTTCTCAATGTTCCTTAAATGTCATTTGGGCAGAAATGAGGTTAGCAATAATTTTTCAGTGAGATTGGTCTTGAAGGTAGCCATGGTCCAGGTTAGGTTAGGTCAGGTCAGGTCATGTTGGTTTGTCTGGTGACAAGAAGTTATAGGCCTACATATGACTATCTTGTGAAGTACCAACACATGGATTAAGCCCTCTACATTACAGTAGGCCTACAGTTCCTACAATAGCTACAGTATAGTAAGGTTAGGTTATTTTTTTCATTTACCGTACAGGAAACTATGAGGTATTTAGATATACAGGTATACTGATTTTTCTTATTGGTACCGGTATTTATATGCTTCACACGATTTTTACACTCATTGTGCAAATGCTTCGTTAACCACGTCCATCACTATCTTCCTTTGAATTTAAGTCGTGGAATGAAACTTAGCTAAAATTGTTGAGCAGGTCCTGTAGTCTACTTTTATTTAGGCCCTACCCGAAACACCAATAATACTCAGGAAAACTGTACATCTAATTGGAAGTGTAGTTAAAATAGGGGAGTAAATGTGAGTGATTCATCTCATCAAGCAAGCTTCCCATTTAGGCATGACTTTGGTGGTAATGATAACTACCCGCTACTATTTATATATTGAAGAGAAGTGTGGACAATATGGAGTATATTTTTTTGAGGGTGTGGTTATTTCAGGGTTGAGTTTCACCATCAAATTAACTTTCGCCAAAGTTTTGCAATAATGCCAGATGTTGTGAATTTGTAGCATAAAACCTTAATTGTCAGCCAGTATAGCAACTCCATAAGTTAATTTACAAAACTACTTCACACATTTTAAGAAGACTGGTGTGTTATAGTTTACATTTTTAGATTTAGAGAACAGCAAGGGCAAGGTTAGGCTCTGAAGGCTGTGCCAGGAAAGGTAAAGAAACAAAATAATTCATTCATATCTATTCTTCCATGTAGGCTCACACAAACCTTGGGTAGGAAGTAATATTGTTAAGAAGGGAGGATTATAGAGGAGAAAAGACAGTGTACGGTACCATAGAAAGACACTTGGTTACAAAGACATCATTGAACAGGAATGACGAAGAGGCAGGAAGATATTGTAAGTTTTGGTCGGTGTATTTATTTATTAGTGATTGTACAAGGTGTCTGTTGTGATATGGATAGTGTTAAAATGATGACCTTCGGATCATTGAATTTTTGAATGAAAAGAAAGTGAGATGAATATGAGAAAAAGAGTAAACAAATGAAGTGATTATGAAAGGATTGAATATGAGAGAGAGATGAGGAATGAGATAGAAGGTGTAGTTAAGTGGAGGGATATGTAACTACTGGCACAGGACAGAATGTATCCATTATGAGGAGTCTGAAACCACAACATAGTGTTCACTTCTTCATTTACTAGTATAAATTTATTTGTATTATCAGCTACAGTACTACAGTAGGTAAATCTAGAACTATAGTGTACATCATATTAGCAGTACAATACTAAGCCTTTCCACTACATGTTAGCAGAAAAAGAACCTTGGTAAATAATACAGTGTCTTATATTAATCAGTTTTATAATAATATTATAATATTCAATTTTCATTTTTAGCTGTGTTCCCTAAGTGTAAAGTATAGTGTTGGAGACAGAAGGTGAGGGAAGGAAAGTGTATGTGGGTAGGAGATACAGCAGTGACCTGGCTTGACCTTGAGTGGGTAGCGGCCTTGCCTGGGGTGGGGCAAGGCAGGATGTGTGGCCTCTCACCTCTACACATTTCACTTCACTAGGCTTGCTCAATTTTGACCACATAATTATCCACCACCTACCTTTGTTTCAACACTTGTTCTCTACAGCTACATCAATATTTGCCTGTTACTAAATTTACAGAATGTAAAAGCCCTCCTTAACTAAGAAAATTAAGATATTTTTTAGAGTGATTTATACAATTGCATTTATTTTTTTATGGTACAGTATATACTGTAGAAGGAGATCTCAAACTTTGTTTTCCCCTTCAGATTAATACAGTCTTAATGGAGAGTGGGATAAGAAATGAAACTTTTGGAGACACCTGTACATACCAGGCTCAAATGTGCAATGATAATTTACACACCATCTGTTGTTAATTATTAACTTTATTCACTCACCAACACTTGTGAACAAAACCAATTATCATACTTGGTTACTCACTGATTGTTAGTGTAGGCTATAGCAGTTCATTTATTTCAGTAGCATAGTAAACTAATACAGTACAGTATATATGTTGTTAGAATAGAAACTGGTTCAGAATGTAACTATCTGGTCATATCAGCATTATTAAGTAGTAGTACAGTAAAGTACATGAAATGGACATGAATTTATGCTGCCAGCTGTACAATATAACAACAAAATATTGAGAATGAATGGGAAACTCTTAAGCCTCAATCACAGTTCAAACCATGTTAACTTTATTTTATTATGATAGGGTGTATAATCTCAGTGTAAAAAGGGCCAAAATTAAATGTTGAGATGTTGCGGATTGTTGGAAAGTTTGCAATGGGTGGTGTGACATGGTGTTAGAGCTAAGTGCAAGGAGAAGTGGGGGGGGGGAGATAAGATAGGTTATCAGGAGAGGAAACGGATGGAACACATGCGATACCGCTACCTTTTGAAGTACCATGTCACACCTTGGTAAACTAAACTGGCACCGAAAACACAGATGTGGTGCAAGTTTCACCATTGTTGTATTGATAATTTTATTGTTGTAAATGTCAGAAAAAAAAGTATTGAAACTCCCCTATGGATAATTATCGTTAATTAAAATGTAAGGGTGGTTCCAATAGTATTTTTGTTGACTGTTCAGTGGCATTTATCTTGATATGTGGTGGTGCTTGACATTGTTTGTGATACCATCCATGCTTGTTTGGGCTTGTTTTTGGCTTGTGGACTGAATGGTTAATGAAGATGGTCCCTTATATGACAATAAGTTATTGTGATGCAGGAACTCATTGTTTATGAATGTCCAGCATCTTCTGAATCTATCTATGTAACTACAGCTCTGACGCCTTGTTCCCTCCGGGAACTCCCTCCAAGGGGGTGGCCACGGCAGAAGTGTCTCCAGGTTTTCCCTGTTCCAACACTCCCTCCTTACTTGGACGAGCCCTACTCTGCCCCTCATGTTTCTCTCCTTTACATACTCTTCTACTCTGTTCTGCCATCTAACCGGAGGTCTATTATTGTATTATTATTATGTATTCCTTGTTATTATATCTGTATCTCTCCCTCTCTTGTTTGGGATTCCACTCACTGATATACTAATAGATTTGTTTTGTTGCCGTCCCACCTGTTTAGGATTCATCTGACACTGAATTATTCTATTGTTATGCTTCATGTGCTTTGTGTTATTGTTCTGTTTTGGGACAACCCCTTTTTGGTAAATTACAGTGCTACTGATTCCTCCAAACTATCCCAGGCCACAAATAAATCACTCAGTGATACTAATAGGGAATCTGTTTCATTACATAGTTTTAAGGAAGTCAATAGCCCTCCAATTTACTGTCCAGAATTTCTCCCTTTAAGCTTCCACCTGTGATTGACATGTTCTGTGAGAACTATTTTAAGAATGACTTCATTTTTGTTGTTTTGGCTTTGGTTTACCTGCTGCTGTGGTTAATATGTTGTTGTGATTTCCCTGTAACTTTGTGCAATTAGGATTCCATTAAGGGTGTGTTGATTGATATGATAACAGGTGTTTTCCATACTGTACCTTTATTTTCTCAGGATTCCTCTCCTTTATTATTATATCAGTACTGTATTGTCATTTGGCCGTAACAGAGGAGAGACGAGAGCCGCGGACCTCTTCTGGTAGCCTTTGGTAACCCGCTGCTGGACATTACAGCAGTGGTGAAGGATCGCTCCCTCCACCACCAATACCAGCTGCCTGTTGATGGTCAGCTGGAGGTGAACGATACCCAACGAGCAGTCTTTAACCATGTCATGAACAAGTCAGTACATACAAATGCCATTGGCTGGATGAGGCCAGGTCAAGTCAGGTTATTTTATATTATGTGTGGTTGTGTTTTAGTGCTTGGAAGTGAAAGACACTTGGCAAGAAATCTTCAATCTTGTCATGAAAAAGTCAGTCGTATATAATGGCTGTGAGGTTTATTAAGATAGGCCAGGTGTGGTCAGGTACAGTGTTTATATACAGTATTTGATGAACACAGTAATCTCTGATAGTGGTGATGGTTTCACTTTGCATAACTAAACTAAATAAAGTATGTGAAGGTACAGTTGCTGACATTACATGATTATTTCTTGGGGTCAAAAGGAATAACAAAACATAATTAATAAGAGTTCAATTGAACTGTAGTTATTACAATCTGTCAGTGAATTTTGAAGTTATGTTGTTATTGTTCATTCAAATAAGAAATTGTCCCAAGACATCAATGTAATTATTAGCCTTTTGATGCAGTTTGTATCTTATTTTCTTGACTTATACATGATTGGATCAGAAGCCCATCTACAATTACTCTGAGAGTTATGATTGTGAAGTAAAAGTAAACAAGGAGTGGGATCCACAAAAATGGTGGTGTAAGTCAGTAGTGTAGTATGGTTGTCCTAGCCTACTTGTCCATGGAATTACATCAGTACAGTATCCACAAAAGGTGCTCTGCAGCTGGTGTTGCATACAGTATACAAATATGATCATGCATTAGGTAGAGAAAGACTATTGAGATTGCATAGATCCTTAATTTAAGTAATCATGAAGTGAAAAGGAAATACAGATTATTTAATCATCTTATGATATGGAAATACATTCTTAAAATGAAATTATTAGCTTTGGACAACTTATGAAATTCATGACATCATCAACTAAGACCTCACTTTTTTTTCTTAATAATGCTCTTGGATATAATAGGTAAGAATATAGTAGTTAACCTTCCTTGCCACTCTTCAAGGTATCCAGTAGAATACACGGCTGGTGGGTGTGCCCTGAACTCATCACGTGTATTCTGCTGGGTGTTGGGGGAGCCTCACCGCGTTGTTTTCGTCGGGGGTATTGGGAAGGACAGTCAGGCCCAGCGCTTATCTTCCATTGTGGAGGAGAGTGGGGTGGTCTCAAGGTCAGTCCAAGTGGAGGCTATGATATTATACACTCAGGCTGGTTAATATGTGCCTACTTACCTAGATGTGTGTGGCAGCTGCATTAATGCTCTGTTCCACCCACACTGACTCCTCCCTTACAAAGTGTTACCAGCTCAGATGGCACAAACATCTAGTTACTATATTTGAGTATGAATTTACCAGCCTGAATGAAATTAATTCTTGGAGTGTCAGTGATGTTATTAATTTTTGTATTGTATAATTATTCAATGTCTCCAAATCTCTATATTGTTCTTCTAGCCAATCTTTTATAATCATCCCACATTCAGTCACTCGGTTAATTTTCCTACTCAGCAAAGACTTCTGATGTTGTACTTTCAAATTAAATTGCATCTACCAGTCAACCAGTTGGTCCTTCCACAAGCAATGAATCAGTTCTGTTACAATCCAGTTTTTCTCTAATTATGTCAGTTGTCCTACAGTTAGCCAATCTATCCTTTCAGCAAGCACACAGCTAGTCAATTATCCTGAAACTAATGAGTCCTATCCTTGTCAGGTTTGTAGTGGTGGACGATCAGCCGACAGGGACGTGTGTGGCTCTGGTGCTGGGTGCTTGTCGGTGTCTATGTGCTGACATTGGGGCGGCCAGCACTTGTGAACCCCACCATGTGTTCACTCCAGCCCTCACGCCCGTCCTCGAGGCTGCACAATATATATACGTGGAGGGATACTTCATCACTCACAGCTTCCCAGCCACACTACAGGTAACAAACTTTCAACTGCAGAAATTCAGTTTTAAATACATGATCTGATACGAGTTATTTTGTATTATTGTCTGTGATGAAGAGTTCACAGACATGAATTTTGCAGTATTTAACTAGTTAATTGTCATGTTTATATACAAAATTGTTACACATGTAGGATTGAAATACATTCCTACTGTTTACTAAACCATTACTCAAATATAGTACAGTCAAAAGAAATGTTATGTCAGTAGCCATTAGAAGTCACTTTAATTGCTTTAGTTGTGGTTTATTATTTTTTTCTACCCTTACATGGCTTAGGTAACAAGTTTACACTCCATATCTATGTATGGATAATACAATTTTGATAATAAGTACAACACAAGCCAGGCAGTTACACTTAATTTTGGTGGCGCCACAATGTTTCGGGCTCATTTCAAAGCAGTGAATGGTTTTCCTATTATAATTATATGAGTTGTTGTTATGATTTTGAAGCAGTGTCGGGTACTAGTCCTTGTTATGAATAAACGCTTAAGAACAAAATTTTAAGTAATGAGTGAACTTTTGCTTTTATGAATATGGGCCCAGGAAACTTATCCATCAACTTCCCACCAGATTGCTCAGTATGCAGCTAAACATGGGAAAACCCTGGTGTTCAACCTGTGTGGCAGCTATGTATGTGAAAACCATCCAAATGAACTCTCTCAGCTCCTTCCCTATGTTGACATCCTCTTTGGCTTTGTGGAGGAGTACCGAACCCTTGACCGCTTTGTTGACGTCTCCAAAATGGCTGCTACACTCACCTCTTTCCCAGAAAATATTGCACATGACCTAGCCTTAGTTTTGAAGGCCATCAGAGGTGAAGGGAAAGTAATTAAAGATGGGATCAAAGATGGAGACAAGTCTGATCTGAGTGATAATGATGTTATTGGTTGTACAGACCTACAGCAGACTGACAATGTGAAGTGTTCTAATGGTGTGAATCATTCTGAGAGAAAATGTTTACAAGATGAGGATGGTATGGAGGATAAACAACGTGTCAATGGAGTGAACTGTTCCCAGGAGGGTTTGGGCGACACCAACAATCTCCAGTCTTTAAGAATTTCAGAGGAAGTTTCCAGAAGCCAGAGAAACTGTGACCTGAGCAACAGAACAGAAACCACCAACCTCAGTAATGGTACCAGTAAGACTCACAGAAGTGACCCAAAGGACTCCTTACCACCCAACAACAGCAGCAACAGAAAGCAAAAGCTGGTGGTGGTGACAAAAGGACCAAGTCCGCTGTGGTACTCACTCAACCGGGTTGTCAGAGAACGGCAAGTTCCCCCAATCACTCCCGAAGAGATTGTGGACACAACGGGTGCCGGGGATTCCTTTGTTGGGGGATTCCTGGCAGCACTCAGCTCAGGCCAGCCATTGGACAAGTGTTTGGACTGTGGAGTGTGGACTGCTCAACAACTTCTCAGACAAAAAGGTTGTACGTTACCATCTTATGCTGCCTCCTTCCTCCATAAGGACTGAGTCAACTGGAGCTACTATTGTGTCTAGCTCTTACCACTGGTAGGTTGTTTATCTTCATTATACATTTCACCAATGCTTTGTAGTACACATTACACATTACACTCTTTCATTACCAGTGCTACTCCGCATTTCATTGTCCATATTATCAATATGTACTTAAAGATAATGTTTATAAATATTCAGTCTCATTCACAGTTTTAGATGTACAATGCTTCTTGTAAATTAATTGCGAAATCCACATTAGTGTAATTTTTTTTTCTAAAAAAAATACCTTAATGATATATATATATTGCAGCAAACATTAGAAAACTTCAGGTATGGATGAAAAATTGGAGCCATTTTATTTTTTCCAAAATGACAAGGTTCTGATCCCAGGTGGAAAACAAGAACTTTTACAGTGTTATTGTAGTATGTTTGAGTGCCAACTCAACCTGACTCTTTGTGATGCCAGGGATTGTGAGTTAAGTGAAAGATATTCCCTACGTTTTAGTAGAGCTTGCCAGGGTATCTACATCCCAATCTCTATAGGAGCCGCTTCCTTTAAAGTAGTGATGTTAGTGGTTAAGGAATATTATACTGTATAATTCTATGGTAGTGCATTTATATAGGTTTTCATATTGGAGGATCCCTAATCTAGATAATAAGTCAAGTGAAACTCTGTTATATTTTAGCATCTTTATTTATACATACCAATAGTTTGATGTTTTGTTAAAGTGCTAGAAAGTGGACAGGGAAGGTTTGTACTCAAAACCCTAGAGAAACAAATATGTTTCACATCCATCAATTCATTTTAACTTTTCACACTGCTTTTGGTGACAGTGTAGTGTTGTGGCATGTAGACTACAACTTGTGAAAAGGACAAGTTATTGAGAGGTGCTAAAAACATGTGCAATAATATGATGGCAATTAGCAGGACTAAACCCACTACTGTACTGTACTATTGTTATAATAGTTACCCAATTGGAGTAGAAGGATGTGCTGATCTTTGTTTCTCAAGGGTTTTCAGAATGCTTGAGTCACTTGTCAATGGGCTCTTAGAACTGTGTGGTATATCAGTAACCAGGGCTGTAATTGCATGCCTATCTGTCTGTATGTATTCCTGCTCTGGTTTTCTCAGTGTGGGGCAGGCTTTCTTGTAACTGTCGTGTCCCTTTCTATACTGCTTGTGTTTACTTATGGAATCTGAGATAGTGTTCATAGAAATGCATAAGGTACAGTTCAACTTTGATATGACATTCTCTTTTGTTTGATTTTGAGGGGCCTGTGATATTATTAGTGTGAGGCTAATGATTCTTTAAAACTAAAAGTTCAAGGAGATCATTGCTATAAAGTAGGTGCTATCTTAGAAGATACTAAAGAGAAAGAAGTCTCTGATCTGCCAACCATATTGTAGCTTCCTAAAGAAATTTCTCTGTCTTTGATCCCTTTTAAGTGACTAATAATAATTGATTATGAGTGTCTGACTGTAGGAAATTATTAAGAAGGATAAGGAAGATGATGTGTCCACTATGCACTTCAATCCTATATTGAATTTGATGTTTAGGATGCTAAGATTTTCACACATATTGACCTTTGAGAGCCACAACTTCATGCATGGAAAGTCCTGGGTGTTGGAACAGTGACCAGTGTGAGGGGCTTAATACACACCTCATGGAGTCATTGATCTGGTTAATACCATTACCAAACCCTTGTTTTATCTGCATTTGACCCTTTGTGAGTGTGTGTACCTCTGGGATTGTTAATGTTGGGTAAGAATAATTGCCAGTCCATGTTGAAAGTGTACAGTCAAATAATCCTTTCACAGGCAGCTTATATGGCGGCTGAGAAAGAGATTTTAGAGAAGAAATGGAATGATTGTGGATATTTTTTATTTGTTCTTGCTTGTATTGATGTGGGATGCCAAGTCTTATTTTACTCGCTTGTGATGTTTTGCTTGTAGGTGCTGTGCTTGTATGTTGACACAATAGTTGGGTCTCAAATTCCTTTCCTTCTTTGATACTGGATAAAGAAATAATAGTCTTGTTATGCAGTACAGTATGCTAACATATATACAAAGTTTTTTAGTTATCAATCATATGTAGATATTATTGTACTCTGTATACCATACCTACAATAATAATCCTCATCTTGAGCTGGTTACAGGAGAATGGAATTTAGTACTGCAGCCTTCATGTCACATCTTAGTCTGTATTGAAGCAAACTTGAATATATATTATTGTTAAATGCTTGGAAAGTTTGCTCCTTTTCCTGTGGCCACAGCAAATATCAAGATAAAGACAAAAAGCACAAATGTGGTAGGATACAGATGCCTCCACTTCTGCTATTCCACCTTGATGTTATCAAATCTTTGTCTTCAAGTTTAAATCCTAAGAGTGTGGACTTTAATATTGTAGTCAATATTAAATCTTCCACTCTCTGGTGATATTTTGCCTTGAATTCACATTTCAAAACTCTCTAGTGATTTGTGTTTGGCAGGAGTGGATGGTTTGTTGGTTGATAACATTATATGGATAGTTTAGGAGTGAAGGTAATTGTACATAGGCTGTATTATGTCTTTCCTGTAGCCTAGTGTTATCCTCTTCAAGTAATTCTCCTTCTCCTTCAAGTAATTCATTACTTCTAAATCTTTCTGAGAGTAGTGTCTCTACTTCCCCAGTCCTTTCGTGATGGTGTGAATTTTTCCCAAGATTATACAGTACATAACCCATTTGTTAATCACAAATGGTCAGTATTGTAGTGAGCTGCATATCCTTCTAATCCTTTCATTCCTTGGAAATGCCAGAATATCACCAAACAATTTTACATGGAAGACAATACCTCATAACCTAGCAAAGTGGCCTTAGTGGAGTTATTTTGTTGCAGTACAGTAGTTTTGACTGAGGAACATTGTCATAGATTCTTATTGAAATGAGGCTTCAGGTTAAGGATACTAATATCTATAACTTGGGAAACTTGATATTTGTGCAAGATTACTTAAGAGGGGCATGATTTTGACAACAAATTCATGTGCTACAGTTTCCTCCAAACTGTGTTGAAAATATGGATTACCGAACCCCATGTAGGGCTTGTGTGTATGGGGCTCAAACCTCACTTACACATTTGAGTTTTCTTTTCACTGTGAGTACAACCACTTGACCAGGCTGCAGTGTGGTTACCACCCAGTCCTTCCAACCTATCAGAAGCTGGGGTAGAGCCATTGTGGATGTGTGTCCAAGATTTTAACACAACACCACTCATTATCAAACACTGCACTGCACACAGCAACACTTCCCAACCTAACAAACATTCCCTGAGGAATCTATGGGAAAGCCAGGTTCAGGCCATGGCCTTCTTCGGTGACTCTGGGCTACTCGGCCAGACAGCTTTAGGAACGTCAATAACAACAGTAACTGCACCTCATTGTAGAAGCTGTCTTGTTGAATAGTTTGGAGGAATTAGTAGTCTTTCATTTGACACCAAAATCTTGGCCTCAGTAACTCTCTTGGACACAGGTGGCTCATTAGTATGGAACCTCATAATTATTATCATGCATTTATAATCTCCCTCTGGTTTCTAACATTAGAACCTAGCACACCTCATTCAATCCTTTACATTCTCATATAGTTTAAACATGTGTGGAAAAACTGAAACACTTAAATGCAAAATAGGGTTCAGTATGATTGACAATGCACATAGGGGGACAATGATGCACGAGCAGATAGCACAGTATGGTATACACATCAGAATCTGTAGTTTCTAGTCTGCCCCTTTCAACCTTGTCCCTCTGCCTCAGCCTCTCCTGTTCAGTTTTTTCTTTGTTCGTCTTCCTTTGAACTTCAGCGCCATATTGCCTCTGTTGTCTGGCCTAGGATATTGTCAAACTGTTGTATTGTTCCAGGATGACAGATTATTTATATTACATCTTGTGTGTTGTCCCAGAAGTTGAGAATAAAGATATGATACATTGGCCTGCCTCTCAGGTGAGCTGTTGATTGTTGTATTGTGTACGATTTCAGACCATATGCAAGAAAATTCATGGGTCAGACATGGATGACTCTTATATAATGGCTTTACTGTATATAAAATCTTTACAGCCAATGTCATCACCTATTCCAGGAAGTGTCTTCGATGAGATTCAAAGCCATAAATGGATTAGACATGTAGAGAGAAAATGCATAATGGGGAGTTTACAAAGCAAGTGTATGGGAGTGAAGTTGAGGGACATGGTGAGAGATGCAGACCACCAGACAGATGGGTAAACGGAGTGGAGGAGTACCTGAGTGAGAGAAACGTGAGTGTAAGGGAAGCGAGGAGGGAGAATTGGAGACTTGTGCCGAGGCTACCTATTAGTGGGAGTTCCAGTTCGAAGTAAGGTATCAGAGCTATGGATGGATTAAATAGATGAAATGACCTTAAGGGAACCATAATGTATGTAGTCTGAAAATTGAAGGTTACTGAGTCCTTCAAACATTGCCATGAAACACTACCCATATAGAACGAGTTTGTTTCATGGCATAGTCGAAAGGAATCAGAAGACTCCAATTCTCATACATGATGACAGGGTTCTAAGTGTTACATGGTTAGTACTGAGCAGAGCAGCACTAGTTTTGTTCTTCCTTCCATGAGGCAGGTAAGGCAAAATAGATACCTATGGTTTGTATGTACTGTACAGCCAACATTATACAACTCCAGGTATTCTTATTATAATACAGGATGTTATATATAGATATATATATATATATTTATTTATTTATTACTATTTTAAGTACAGTATAGCTGAAAGGTTTGTAGTTTGAGGTGACTGTTAGTTTCCACAGTACAGTACACATATATAGGGAGAGCATGAAGTATCACCCGTGAATGAATGTTTGTTTTGTGTGTAAGTGACTTTTGGTCTGGGGAGCTGCCAGATTTACCTAATAATGTGATAGTCGAGTTACAAATATATATAAAAGTCAAGACTATAGTCACATTGCTTACCACAATAACTAGGTCATAGGCATTTTCAATACTGTATTGTATAAACTTGTACAGTATATCTAAATGGACGTTTGGTTTGGAGGTAAAGCAGTATTGTTTATATTACACCGATTTATGATGGTAACGCAGTAGAGTGATTAGAACTCTCTTGTTTTAGATAACTGTGAATTTTAATGAAATACTGGTACTGAACATGATCATTCTGATTGCATTGCAGTATTATATATTTAACTTTGTGAAACTAATGATAATATATTTCAGCAAATTGTATTTATGTTTTACAATAATGAAATCCATAATTTGTCTGTACAGTTGGTCACAAGTATAGCATGGAATATGATTAGTAAGCTTGGGGCCTTAACTTTCAGTAATAAGCACTTAATAATATCTGTAGAATAATTTTACTTATGTAATAGCAGCCTATATGTGCAGTTACTGTACCTCTAAACTAATGCTTACTAAGAAAGTCCTAAGCAATAGTCTTCACCAAGTGTACGGACATATTTTGGTCACAATTGTTGAACACACAAACACATGTTCAAGAATACAACCCTGAATATTAGCCTAATACTGTATATACTAGATTGAGGGACCTCGTGATGTAGTCAGAAATTTGGAGATTAGTGAGTCCTTCAAACGTTGCCACGAAACACCATCTATGTTGAAGGAGCTTGTTTTGTGGCATAGTCTGGAGGAATTGGAAGCCACCAGGTCTCGTACACAATCACAGGGTCCTTAATATTATTCAAATAGCCTGTTGTATTTGCTGGCAGCCACTCATGGCAAGAGGTTATGTTTAATTTGCCACTGTAGGCAAGAGTCCCCATTGGTCTATGGGTTGTGATGATTTGTCAAATGTAAGGTACAGTATTGTATGATAAAAACAGATGAATTATATCTTGAGGTGAAGAGACAGTGCATCCATCACCAACTATACAGTATTTACATTCTTGGTAGAGGGGAGGTTAACTTGACTCCAGACATGTTGTACCAAGGAGAAGTCTGAAGTTGTTGCTCTTGCCTCATGATGTATTATTTCAGAATTAACTGAAACTAGCAGCTTATAGAGAATGTACCAGTTAATGGAAGCAAGATATTGTCAGTGACTTCTGGGCTACCTATTCCTCCAAATTACTATAAATCACAAAACAAGGCTTTCATTGAAGGTGTCATTTTGAATTGCAGGAATCATTAGCCTCCAATTTGCTGACATCACAGGACTCTCGGCCCCTTGGGTTCGAGGGATTTTCCCTGTGATGAGTCAAATGTATTTACCGAGAAAGTCTGGTGAACCCTTGGACAGTGGCTATATTCCCTGTATCACTATAATACTGTACTATACTTTGGTATTAGTCCATTCATATATTGAGATGTAAATTGTTTGAGTAAAACATAAAGAAGTTGGGTGTGTGGATGTTTGGTCTGGATAAAAGTGTGTTATGGCATTAGTTATGCTACTGGGTAAAAGTATTTTTTTATTTCAAGTTGAAGCACATGCAATACAGTACTTATTCATTTTTCTTTCTCAGGTGCAGAATTTATAATAAACAGTACCGGTAATACTATTTTGGGATGTCAGTCTGTGAGTGTTGTCTGTCTGCAATGTCATGAAAGTCTACAGTCAGAGCCACCCATATTTTACCCTAAATGTGGGCCAGTCAGCTTTCTTAATACAGTAATAAACTAGGCCTTCTGTAGTGGGCCAGTGTAACATAAATGTTAATGTTTTCTACGTGGGCCAATGCTCCAGCCTACCCAGAGGGTCTGACTTATTTGGTCCGTAAACCTAACCCATCGGCTATTGTTTGTCAGATATTGGTTGATGTGTACTTTATTCACCAATATTAATTTCATCTATCCCTTCATGCTTGCTTTCTCTCATCTCTACCACCTTCTCCCTTATCCAACAGGAACTTTCAGGCCTAGGGTGGTTATATTTCCTCCTCAATCAATCAATACCTAATATAAACTAGTTTGTTAGTAATGCATACTGTATTGAGTTAAAATGTCAATACTTGTGTTTCTAATATACAGCTCATATGGCTGTGAAAAGTAAAATTGTTCTGCCTTGCTCTGACTTTAGACAATCTTTAGTTCAAGGTACGAGTGCTTTGTGGTGTGCCATTTTTTTAGTATTGAGAAATCAAGTTCTTTTACTGAGACTTATTTTAATCCTTGGAATGCATGTGTTGAGAATCAGTTGTCAAAGCCATTCATATGAAGCATAATGTGATTGAAGACTTGAAAAGTCACATACAGTAAGAGGTGCAATTGGAAAAATAAAATCCTTTACAAGAGAAAATAAAAGCAGAATGTAGATGAAAGTAGCCTAAAATATATGTTGAAAATATTACATATACAGTACTGAAAAGTACTGTATAAGCAAATAAAATGTTACTGATTCACACCAAACTTTTGCTATAATTTGAAATTTTATTATCTGAACAAAATAAAAAAGAGAAATTCAGAAACCTTTCATATTTTCCTCTGTAATTGGTCATTTTGGCACTCTATCCTGGAGTAATTACCAATATCCAAAAGTAGGTACACTAGGAATGTAAATGGCCAATGTCAACATGTTAGCAATCTGTGGAAACTGACAAGTTCACCCATGAAATGGAGTGAACACTGAAATATCATTGAGGAGGAGCAGGAGCTTGTAATCCCTTGACAATGGTGGTTTTCCGGTGACATTTCTTATCCTGGCAATAAGTAACCATGCAGTTATACAGTGTTAGTCTGGAACCATAGAGTGATGATGGTGCTGACAGGTAAGTGGAGATTGTATGTATTTATCGTAAGTGTGGCAAGTGTGTGGTGAGATTGTGTTTGTTGTCTTGCTGAGGATGACTGGTGTGATAAAGTGTTTGTCAGTGACCAACTACTGTACTGTACATCTATTTTTGGTGTGTCTGTTGGCAAGTTTTAATCATAGGTATTTTGTACTAGTCAATATTATTTATTTCAAATTTATGGTTACATACAGTATGTTGATATAATTTATAGTATAACTTAATAAAATGAGCAACTACATTTTGTATTAATAATAAATATACACCTTTTCAAAAATTATAGAAGTATCCTGTCATCAGTTTGAGAGTTGCTACATAATATTGATGAGCAAATTAGTGTTTGGTCAGCACATACTCCTCAGAGATATCTCAACCTTTGATCATCGTACACATTACAAAATATAAAAAAAGAAAGAGCAGGGTGGCTGTACAGTATACTACACATGAGAGCAAAACATTCTCCCTGGAAAATGACAAATGGTATGGTATATTGTATAACCTGAAAATGAATTCAGAGATTAAGTACAGTAGAAGTAACAGTCTGCACTATTTGTGTAATATACAGTTCATGTACAGGTACTCCGAAAACTATTATTAAAACTTTAAGTGACAGCAGTTATGGAATGTAAAAACACTTACCAAGTCAAATTGGAATTTTCTCAAACTGTCAGCAAAAATAGATTACTGTATACAGAAGCGGACCAACACCACCAAACCTAAACACCAATCTGCTGTTAAAATATAAACAAGACCAAATGTGATTAATAATCATAATTTTTTTTTTTTTCTGACATGGACAGGACACGAGTGATGACAGGTTGTGTGGGGTCCATATTATAGCTTTATATAAACTTTTATTCTATACTGTACATAACTTCACAACTACTCAATATAATTAAGATATTCACACCTCAGGCAATAGCATTATATATTTCTTAAAATATTCACACGTATCTTTTAGTAATTCCATAGCCCTCTACTACGGGACTTTGGTCTGTATGCCAGAACACTCGGGCCTAGACAACACCTATTGACACAATGTCATATGCAATAAAGTTGTATGGGCAATTGTACTGGTCAATAGTTTTTGTGTACTCCGTGATTTTTCCATTGCACAGCCTTTAATTCCACCAGAAGGAACGAGAGAAAAAAGAAACCCCTACCAATAATGGTTGAGGCTATTTGGGGTTATGGTAAACTATACATTAGCTTCATTACCTGGATATTAGGATGGTTTACAAGGGAGACAGTACTGGGATGAGAGCTTATTATTTAATGTCTGGTGTTTTGATGTCACATTTCCCCTACATCTATCTGAGTTAAAGCTGGTCACTTTCATCTAAAAAAGTTGTAATTTAGGGTAGGATATCACAACATCTAAGGGTAGTACTATATGCTTGGATAATGTTTCAATTGTTATGTAGTTACATTACTCCACTAAAGTCATTGATAATATTGAGAAATATAGTGTTCTAGTACTACATTATATCTTTGGGTAATGCTGAAAATTTTTATATGCATATACAGTACAGTACTGTATTTCTACCAGTTTTCTTTCTTCTTTGTAATAAATTTTATGATTTTATATTACATGAATTAATGACAATTCTGAGAATGTATCTAAAGCACTTTTCAACCATACCAGTTGCCCAGGATTTTTTCTAGCATACGGTTCAACCATTTACAGTACAGTATTGGCTTTTCAGAGTCCATAATTAATGATGTTCATTTATGTGATAATTAAAGTGGTACTATCGTGAAAATAATATTAACACAAGAACGTTCTTGAGTTGTAAACCTCCGCAAGAGAGAGCAATGAATAATTCCCCAAATTTTTGTGAAAGCTTAAAGAATAAAAAGCCAACAATATTTCAGCCTCAATGTTACCAATGTGAAGCAACATAAAATATATATATATCCTAGATCCAGATCTTTCATAATGTATTCAATCGCTTGTTGCCAGTCACGAGGCCCAACTTTGATAAAAATATAATAACAAATAAACACTAAATTTTCAGCATAATCCTGCCAACAAAACTCAGACGGACAGCCAGGTAGACAAACAACCTGATTCACAAACCACAAACCAATCCCATAACCTCCTTGGTGGAGGTAAAAATGGAAACAAAACACTAACCTAACTGATGATGCTTTGCTAAAAGGTATGTCTCTTCATTTTACACCTTTGTCATAATATCTAACTTTTCATGCTAAAGGTGATAACATTCCTCTTCATCACAGTTGGGGTGTGATGATAAATTAACTGTCAGAAAAGTAATGACTGAACCCAATATTATCTGAAGAAAACACCATTATGTCCATTTCATTTCTCCTCACAACCCTGCTTTGGCCATGCAAAGTAGAGAATAGTACCATCATTGATGCAAATTGATTACATATTATGATCTTAAAAGAGGAAAAAAATAATCTTATCTAACTGGGTATCCAGTAAATGTCAAAGGTGAAAATTCATGAAGTAATAAATCTTCCAAATGGTGTTTTCATGTATAGAAATACTATTGGCATACAATAACCAGAGAAAATATGATATTTTTTAACCAATTGAACGGAAAGAAAATACCAATGGAGGAGATAGAAAGGAAAGGCAGCAAATCATGAACAGAGACTAAGAAATAAATGGATAGCAGGAAATGACTGACCCTGGAAGGTAATGTGGTGAAAATCACATTACCTCATTTTGTTTCTTGATGGTACAATATCATAGTAACACTCAGTTGATGGTATATGTCATGGTGTGTAGTACTGTACTTTAGTGCGTCCTGAGCTGATAATCCCCGTTCTGTGTGATGTAGCGTACCCAGGGCAGGGCTTGGTACCCAGATTTCTCGATAATTTTGAGGTACCTTACCTGAAAAGGAACACAAGAGTGGAAATACACTTGTGATGCAGAATGTACTAAACTAATGTGAAGGCAACAACAACAAAATCCTTCTACATATTGTACAGTATTAGTTTATGGAGGCTTGGTGAGGGTCATATCCTAAAAAACATATACCTACACTAACAATTACATAGCAATTCATACCCAAGAGATACACAATACAGTATATCACAAAAACTATACCAACACAAATACAGTCTTAGCTCTGTTTACTTAATATCAGATACTGTACTATATACCAACAGACATTCACAACCATACAGACACACCTACACACAATCAAATTTAAACATCCAGCAGTACAAGAGAGCCTCACCTGTATGCCGGAAGTGGTGAAGTAAGGGATCTCGAAGCGAACTTGGATGGGTGGCTTCCCCTCTGAATCCTCACCCTCCACACTGGGTAGACCAAAGTGGGCCCTCATTAGGTACTCCTTCCCACCCTGGTTAGGAGAAAGCCCATATTGCAGCAAAGTTAAGAGACAATAATGGAATGGAATCAAACTTGGGTAATAACAAAAATTGGGGTAATCTTGGGTGAAAGAAAAATAAGGTAATGAGCCACACAAACCCAATGAGCCACGGAACCGGACATTGTCAATAAATATCAACAAACGTGGACAAAGGGAAGGAAAGAAGACGACTAATCAAGCAAGACCTAAATAATCACACAATCTTGCATGTACAGTCGCGGTTAATAATAATCATTCACATATGGGTATCTCAAACAATTTACTGTCTAATGTTTTCACGTTCACATATGATATTGTTTTAAGTAGTGCGTAGCTACTTGTATTAAATTAAAAGATGGTTGTTAACTTAATTATTGGATAGTTTATTATCTTAGGAACAAAGGGAAGCTGTCCAACTCTTTTGTGAGTTACCTCTCTATGGATGATTATATTTGACCATGACTATATATTTATAAGATCTTTAATGCCACTGACCGGGAAGCTCTTGATGGTCCAGATGACACAGTTCTTCTCTGGGGCGTACTTAACCGACCCCACTGAGGTCTTGAACTTTGGGGAGTCTGCGTCGTTAGGGACGGGGATGATGATCTCGACGTTGTTGGCCGTCGACCGCCGCTTGAACTGGGATTTTGCCTTAACCATGTATTCAACCCGGCTGTGGGCGTGGCGCTCAATCACAGACTCAATCCAGATGAGTGGCTTCACCTGGGATTGGGTTAAGTGTAGTTGAAGGTTTGATAATGGTTAAGGGGGAATTACTGTACACTGTTGCTAAATCTGGAACAAATTATTTTTCCAAACTATTCCAAGCAACAGAACACCATTATTTTTGTTCATCTGGTCAAGTTTCCTGGCATAAATTTGGAGGAATCATGGCACTCCAATGTAACAAAAGTGAATTACCTCCATAACAATTCTATTCACATGAAGATAACAAGACTGACTTTAAAGACTGACACTAAAAAAACAGCAATACAATAAAGTCTATTTGGCAAGGTCAAATAAATAAAGGCTTTTTTCTTACTTACGTGTGTATTTAGACGATAAGACATGAGCTCAAATTCCCCATCAGGAGGAATGAAGGAGATTGTGCGGTCATTTTCAAACCTGTGGAAAAAATGGAATTAGTGATCTGTAACAATGAAGGTCAAATACTGATGAAGAAAGTGACAGAGAGGAGAGATATTAAGCTATGAAACAAGAGCAAGGAAAAGAAGGACAGTTGATACTATTGTATAAATCACTCCAAAAATGTCTTATAATTCCTGAACATAGGCTATACATTATGTCTTGCAAATATTAGTGACACTAACCTTTGTCAGCCAGACACACCAAATGAAACTGAGGGACAGGTACCAAGTTAGCTAAAAAGCTGTACAGTACAGATAACACATTTAGTAGAGACATAATAAAAAGATGAACAAAAAATATCTGAAAATAAAAATAGAGTTTTGGATAGCAAAGCCAAAGGAATCTTAACAATCTGCATCAACAGTTCAAAGAGTTGCTTTTGGTCAATTAAATAACATTTTCATATTTAAAAAGTGTCGATTCAAAGAGTGAGTAGCGGTACTGTATATGCTAACAAACCTTGAGAGTCGGACACACTGGTGGAACTTGACATCTTCCAGTTCAACACTCTTACTCTTGCCTCTGCCAGTGGACTCAAAGAGGACCTTGTCATTAAGACCCAGACGCAGTTCAGGCATCCCAGACAAGTACACTCTCATCTTAATACTGCCAACAATCTCACTCCTCAGTACATTACCATTGGAGTTGGCCTGGGGAGGTGTGTGTACAATGAGTAAATATAATACTGCATACAGTATTTAATTCCATACAGCCTTCAGAATCAAAAGGACTATACAAAACTGCAACATAAATTTTCAGTATCATAAATCATATGTCAAAGACCTTGAGTTGATGCCTCACACAAATGATGCTTGATTTTTAAACATTTCCCACTCCAATGAAAGTTTATGCCTTTAATCTCCTTGTTTTCATTAGATCAAGATCTTTTTACATGCAGTTCCATTGTACTGTACATGGTATATGTCAAGGACTTATTATATCCAGTGTGTAATGCAATTTAAAATGCCTTCAGCTTATGAAAAAATTAACTATATACTGTATGTAGGTTTTTCATGTTTAGTAATGAGTTTTGGCCTTCCCATGCATGTTCCTCACCAAGAGATTGACTCCTTCAATGACATCCAGGAAGACTTCATTCTTGCGGTACTTGATGCCTTCAGAGCGCCAAGACACAGCATTGGTTACAGCAATTGGAGGCCGGGGGGCAATCTCAAGCTTGTGACCTTCTTGAGTAATGTATCTGTTGGGAAAGCATCAACCACATAGAATTTATACATAGCCATATAATTTAGGAAAGCAAAACCAGAGGTAATAATATCTTCATATTATAGAGTACAGTACTGTACTCACTTCAGGATAACTCTAAGTATTTTCCTGAAGAAGATGACAGTGGTCACCAAATACCTGTATATCACCTTTTCATTACCTAAGGTTGATGTTTCAATAAGATCTATTATCAACTTTGCTAAAACAATCATGGGCCTGACACTCTTAGCAGACATTTTTAATAATCCAGATTTGAATACAAATCAATACAACCCATAAATCACAAATCCATCCTCTCCAAGGTTGTACTGTACTTACTCCTGCAGGATCTTGCCATCAGTGGTCTGGGGGTAACCAAAGTCCAGAAGTTCATCCAACAGTTCATAGATGATAACAAAGTTATCCCTGATACTTTCCTCCTCCAACTCCTGAAAATCAGAGTCATACAGTATTGTACACACTCTTACAGCACTACTCACTCTCTCCAAAATCAGTACAGTACTGTAAAAATGTATAATAATTTACTGCAAATTATTTTAATTTGCTTCACCAGCAAATTTAGAAGGGCATAATTTCAATGTACTGTTCTACCCATTACATATAGCATTATCCATAATTTACTTTCCACAGTCAGTCTATGCTTCATCAATGCCTCTTTGGGAAATAGATCCTTGTTGAAAGCCTGCAGTCTACTGAATACCTTCTACCTACAGAACTTCATAGAGTTCCCTTTCATACACTACTGTTTATATATCAATAAAAATTATCCTATATTCACTGTTTCATATATGCTACAATATGTATTTACTGTCCTGAGCATCAATAACAGGAAGAGGTTAAGACTGAGCTGCAGGAAAAATAATGATGACCAATGGCATTTAATTAAGGAAATTACTTTCCTACACAAACAATTCAACTCCCTTCTCATTACTAGTCTATTTCTCACCCATACAACTCCTCTAGCTATCTGTTGTAACATGACCTAACCAAGCCAAACCAAACTAGCTGATAATATGTTCTTTTCATTGTTACTGACCTTGAAGTACTCCTGTGCTACAGTGACCAGCTTATGAAGGAATGTGAAGACCATAGTGACGTTGGCATTGATGCGGGTTGCCGACACCACATACAGGTTGCTCACCTTCACAAAGCAGAAGGTGGCCTCTTGTGTCTGTTGGTTGGAGGGTAATATGGTGGTGAGTGGTGAGTGAGGGAAATGTGATCTTGTAGGTGAATAGGAGGTAATTCATTCCTCCAGACTACACTAAGTAGGAAAAAAACACCTTCAATATGAGTGATGCTTCATGGTACATACACTCTGGAAGATTACAACTCAGTACAAACCTCAAACTTTCTGACTATTGTACCATTTATTACATCCTCCTTAACCTTCAGCCTTCTGAGAGTGCATTCTGGTGTACCCTGGTGTCCAATAAAATCCAAGTTCTCCGACTTTTAACTTCATCTTCCATTGTTTCTCTTTTCCTTCCATCTCCTTCACACTTGATGTACCAGCTCTTTTCCTTGTTAAATAACATCTTCCAGGCCAAGGGTTTGAATTCCAGGGTAGGATAACTTACTCAAAATGTACAACGGGTAAATTAGAGAACAATATATTCATCATAATAGTATTAGTACTGTACCTGTATGATGGGTGCCATGTTGCCATCATCCTCCCCTTCCAGTACCATAGGCATGAACTTTTCTATGACACCCATGTCAACATCACCTCGGTAGTTCCTTGATATCAACACCTGTAGTACACAGAGTAAGAGAAAGGAGATGTAACCAAGGGTTTTAAGATCTTTTTCACTGTAATTCAGTTCTGATTACCAAAACCATCATGTAGTCCTATACTACAGTATATCTATATAAGAACTGCTACTGTAGACCAGCTATATGACCATTAGAGTACCGGTACTGTATTCTATTTGGTAATATTATACAGTTCAGTATATGTACACTAAAATTATCTTAGCCTGGTATTATGGTATAAGTTCAGGACTATTATAACAACATTTCTATAAACCCATACAATAATTATTAGTTTAAAATCCATATTCGAGGTCATACCTTGCCCTTGACATCAAGGATGTATATGGCTGATATAGACATCCTGGTGGTGGTGGTGATTTATCCCTTATGTCAATACTTCAACACATTCCTTTGTAAACCTGAAAATATACAGTACAATATATAACACACTACAGTCAGGCAAATGGAAAATACAATATTGATCAATCTATTTCAACCTTTTAATCTTTACTGAATAAACTGCTAAAATGGGCACATGTAAATACTGTACATGGTTCCTAGTTAGGACCACAGGCAAATAATAATGTTTATGGTGGAGTCTGAGGCAGTTTGTGAGGGAGGCTGTGCTTGAGGACAAAATACAGAAGAAACTTGAACAACTAAATCCAGTAAAATCTCCAGGTAATGATGCAATACATCCAGCCATACTGAGAAGTCTAGCAACAGGCTTGCAGAACCAGTCACAGACATATTCCAGTCAAGCATCAAAATGGTCAAGTTCCTGAGGACTTGAAAAAGGCTTATGTAACACCTATCAACAAGTCAGGATCCAAGAAGCTTACTTCCAGCTATCCACCCATCAATCTGACATCCCAGATCAGCAAAGTTTTGGAATCCTTAATCCATGACGTTATCTTGACACACTTTTTGAGACTTGAAATGATCAGTGGTTCACAACATGTGTTTCTTCCAGAAGAGTCATGTCTGACCATCCTTCTGACGTTCATGGAAATTACAACAAAACAATACCTTACAAAGACAACCTGTAATGTTAACTTATAGCCTATAATGAAATGTAACTTTTTCCTAACGTTAGGTTAGTATACCGTCTACAAACTAACTCAGTAAAAACAAAACAGTGTCAATCACATTATGGCCAACTAGTAAACTTCAAAACATAAGATTATATATTTTAAATACAACATATACAACTGTATCAGATAAAATAAACTCCGGTAAACTTCCCCTACCATCTGTCATGCTACACCAACTTTACAAAACCAACAAATTATCGTTATTATCCGGTTTTTTATCAAAGTTATCCCTCCATAGTAAGCCCATGATTAAACAACTTAAAAAAACTGGCATTATCGTGTAAATAAACAATAAAACAAGCCACATAATACTCACAAATAAATAAAACTACAAAACTGATCTTGGGAGTGTTTACCTTGGTGTAAGGCAAAGGTAGTCGAATAGACGTGTTCCTGTTCCAGGAGAATATTTTTCAGAATAATTTTTGTCAGCAGTCAGCACCGGGGTAAGACTTTAGTTAGAGAATGTATTAACTATAGAATAATTTTAATTTTGTTTTACGAGTAGTTCTGCATGACTGTCACAATAATATACTGTACTCAATATTGGACACTTCATTTTCTGTATAGTCTTTAAAATTATAGTTATTATTACAACTCTTAATGATGAAGTTCAAGACATGTAGTAATGCTAAACCATCCAAAAATGACAATCTAGCTGCCTAGTTCCTGACATTAATTAACCTGTTTCTCATGGACCTCTAAATTTCATAATAGAGAATAGCGATCCAACTTACAACTTCGAGTTTTCGACTAGTTTTGCCAGATTGCCTGATGTCATGAAGTATAGATGAAAGAAACTCTATTCAGATATATTTTGGAAACTCAACTGTCAGATTATAGTTTAGAGATATACACAAATAATAATCAATCTATACAATATTTAATCTAATAAGAAACAATTTTGACTTTTAAGGCTATATTGTAATATGCATATAATCGGATCCTGAACAGATATATTAGATCTTATTATCAAATAGCTTAAAATATTATTGAGTAGTTTATAATATTACTTGTTGATTTTCTTCTATATAACTTGTTATCTCTTGTCATCTATGATAAGAGTAGACACCATACACAAGTGTCAAAACAGCTGAGTGAAGGTGTCCTAATAATTGTTACCTGCTGCTGCCTTGGGCGTGAGTATTTAGTAATGTAATAGATGCCAAGGTATAGTTAAATAAATGAAGGTTAAATACGAGCTGCCATTACCGATATACAAGGGAGGGAATTGAAGAAAAGGGTGTGTATGTGTGTGTGTGTGTATTGGTTAGCATGACAAACTTGAGTGACAATAATGTAAATTAGTATAAGTGTGTGGCTGTGATGTGTTTCGTCTGTCTGTAACTTTTAGTATTTACCTTAAGTATTGGTCATTAGATACCAACTAAGGGTAATTACACCAAATACCAAGGTGTGATGGTAGAATTCCATAAATCTCGGTGTTGGCCCCTTCTGCTTGATGGTATTAATTAATAAGACAAACTGGTAGATATTGGGAATGTTCTCTTAATATTCGGTGACTCTAGCAGGTAACAAATATGAGTATTCTTGGTCCTGGCTGGTGCTGTAACTTACTTGTAAAGTTAGCTTCTGATTGTGGTCTCTGGTAGGTTACTGGTGAATATGGTACACTCAGTATTTTGAAGGTCTGAATGACGTCTGCTCTCTCGTCATAACTGAAGTATAGGAAGACCAAGACTAGCAAATCTCGGAATATGAGAGATGTGTAATGCCTTCACCCAGTCTAGTAGCCCTCTACTGAATACTGCTCCAAAGCATCCTTGTCTCTCTTTAGGTTAGGACTCCATATCACCGATGCATACACCAAATGGAGGCGTATTAGGCTTTTGTACAAATGCAGAAAAGATATTTTGTTCAAGGCTGAGAAAGTGCGTTTTATGGCACTCAGAATTTTATTGACTTTGTTGATTTGTGCTTAGTGGTACATAGCAGCCAACGGCTCCCACTTGATTACTATATCTTTGTGTAAAACAATCAACCATAGTAGCCTATAGTAACTGATGTAAAAATGTACTGATAAAAAATGCCAATATGTACAGTATCACTACGTAATATTGTGTAAGCAAACAGTCATATATTTCATTATGATTTATCTTGTAGAGAACCAGAAAAGATGTGAAGGGGAACACAATACACAGAAAGGTGACATAACTGCTGCAGCGGGTAAACGAAGGTAAACGTGAAGAGGAAAGTGAAGCAGTTAGTGTTGGTACCAGCCTGTGTGTGTGTGTGTGTGTTATTGGAGCCAGCAAGATGACACAGCAGATCCACAGCTACTCAGGTCAGAACTATGACCGCTGGGTAGAACGCAACTCCAACAGCTCCACCACCCTCGGCAAGGTGAGAATGTCTCATGTACAGTTATGGACAAAAGTTCTGTCTCATTTAAGATATGATGCAAATTGATATGTAAAAAATGGAATTTTGCATATACCTTTACTGTACAGTAGTAGATATGAACAGATTAAGGGATGTTCATAACCATCTCAGGTCTAATGTACATTACACGACCACTGTAGTTAAGGGTTAATAAGGGAGTTTAGGAGGTACTGTATTATCAGACTCCACACTAACTAATCAACTGTTCAGACCTAAGATAATCCTTCTAGATGTGATACTCTGAAATTACTTGTCCTTTTTGTAATCATATGCAAACTAACCCCACATTACTGAAATCCAACCCAGCCCAGCTTAACTTCACCTTTATTTATTCTAACATAATGAACTGAGAACCACTCCATTAAGTTCCACAGAAAACCATCCCATCTATCCCAGCCTTGTGTTTCCTAAGGTTGATTTAATTGGCAGCCACACATTTGCCATTTAAGCATTATTTACAGTAAATCTGTTATGTAGGTTTCTGATGTGCTTAAGCTGTTAGTATTGTTGGTTCATATTTGTTCTCCACCAAAATATTTATGAACTTAGAATATGTACACCATTGAGGGTAGAATAACTCTGTTCCATTGGTACCATTACATCACAATACTATACTTTCAACCTCAGGTACAAAAACAGTTCTGGTTCACCAAGAGTGCAGTGATCCGTCGACTGGGGAAAAAGGAAGATGAGCATGTCGTTGCCTCTGATGCCGAGCTTGATGCTAAAATTGAGCTCTTTAAGGCCATCGAGTCTAGCACCAGGACTTTACAGGTGAGCTTTGGTAAATGAGAGGAGAAAGAAAGATTAATGAGTTACAGTATTGGAAGTGTAGATGCATTCAAAGTTTAAGGTTGTGTGTAAAGCACCAGTGTGTATCTATCCATCTATCCAGGCATAGTGATGATGCCTCATTGTCACAAAGGAAGCACCCCATCCATATATATATAGGTGATCATGGACCTGGCCAAGGCAAAAGTCACAATGAACTGCTGTGTGATGACCTGTGTAAATAGTTTATTATTTTTAAAATGATTTCTAGTGACTATGTAAGAGATTGTGAGAGATGAGAATCAGATTGAGGGATTTTTCTAACCAGTTGTAACTCCCTCAGGCCCTGCTTGGTGAGTATCAGACCAAGGTATGTGTGCTGGCTCAGGAGGAGAATGGTCTGGGTCGCCTGTTGAAGGAGTATGGCCGGCAGGACCGTACCCGGGCTGGCAAAATGATGACAGCTGCTGGTAAGAGTTTAAGTTACACAGCTCAACAACGTGTGGCCCTGAGGAACCCCCTGGTACGCCTCTTCCAGGAGGTAGACACATTCCACACTCGAGCAGTGGAAGATACGGCCGGCACAGTGACTGAGATGGAAAAGGTGCGTACTGAGTACCGAGGAGCTCTCATGTGGATGAAAAATATCTCCAGAGACTTCAACCCTGATCACTGCCATCAGCTGGAGCGCTTCAGGGAGGTCCAGGCTACTGTCAAGCAAAAGAAGGCAAAATTTGATCGCATGAAGCTCAAGAGCCTACAGAAGATTGATCTCCTGGCTGCTTCTCGATGTAATATGTTCTCTCACGCTCTCATTGTCTACCAGAACAACCTAATCACATTCTCAGAGAAGACAGCCAAAACACTGAGCAATGTGGCTACTAACTTCAAAGGTTATCAGCCTTATGATTTTCAGGTGATTAAAGAGCTGGCAGAGCCACAAAGGAACAACACAGAGAAGGAGGAAGAGGAGAAAGAAGAGGAGGAAGAAGAAAGAGAGGAGGAGGAGGAAGAAGAAGAGGGGGAGGAGAAAGAAAAAAAGTTAGAGGGAGATGAGAAAACATTTTTCAATGCCGAGTATCACGACGACCCAAGGAAAAAAAGTAAAAAGGAAAGAAGGACCAACAAAAAGAACAAAAAGATTGAGAAAGATGATAAGTCAGACAGTCTGTTGAACCTCTTTGACTGCTCTGATGAGGGGAACGGTGAGTCGACTCCTCTCGACCAGTCATTAGAGAGGAAAAACTCCAACACAACAATGCAGTCCTCACTTGACTTCCTCACAGACAACCCAGAGATTCCTGACACAGAGAAGGACACACAGCAGATGCTAAAAGAGCTGTTTGAGAGTCCCGTGAGGCAACCACTACCTGTGTTTGGTAGTGACGATGGGGATGGTTCAGTGGCGGCACCCACCAATACTGGCCAAACATTCAACATGGCACAGAGCCTGGCGGCAGACTTTGACAGCTCAGATCCCTTTGCCATGCTCCACACTCAGACCAACCAGCAGCCACAAAACATGTTCCTCCCATCACAACTCCTTGACTTTGGTATGAAGGGTTGGCCATCACAAACCAACCAACAGCAGAGTGCTATGTCCATGCTTCCTAACTATACTCAAGGCAAGATGCCTCAACACCAACAACAACAACTATTAGAGCCTGCAGCAAGCAAACAAACCAACAGCTCTTCTGGCCTCACCCCACGACAGGAGGGACAGAAACTCGACTGGTATAAGGTGTTCCAGGACATCGACCCACTGGGAGATCCAGGCAATGCCATATTTGGACATCAGGCAGAAGACAACAAGCAGTGCTAGTTGGATGAGTGTGTAGATAAGAGGTTTGTTTTAATGGCTGTATAAACATTGTGCAAGGCCTAGTAAGCAGCCACAGGATTAACATTCAGTTTATATCTCATAGTAAATAGATACATTTCTGTAGTTGTTTGTTTGGCTGGGTGGCTGATTGTATTAGAAATGTGTATATGAAAGTAGTGGGGAACTTTTGTTGATGGGCATAATCATTTGGGAATGTTCATGTATTATGGGAGTATAATAATTAGAATCCATTTATTAGATATATATTATGATCATTCTTATAAAGAATTTCTCTAATAAGCCCTGGCATATGTTAAAAGCATAAAAATGTACTGTATAGAAAACTTAGATAATTATGAAAAGTATCTTCCCAAAATACAGTTAGCCAAAGTCAGTGTTTTTCTTGATGTTTTATACTGCCAAGCATGGATTTCTCATGTGAATATTTTTCTAAATGCTGAACAACTCTTGATTGAAGAGTTTTTCAGCACCTGATCAAAAGATCCCCAAGTTAGGTGAAATTGTATAGATGGTGATGATCTGTGAGTGTGAGTGCTACACCAGTTATTCTTGACACATTGGAGAGATGAGAACTTTTTATTATTCATATCCTCATTCAAAATATTCAACATCTTTGCTTCATTGCATACACTATACTGTATTATCCTATTTCTGATACCTAATGTTCTGTTACTTCCCTTAGTATTTTCCTCTTGTCATGTTCTCTATGTTGATTTTTCATAGTGTTTTAGTGTCTTGTAGATGCAGTCACCTGGTACAGTATATCAGTAAAAGTCCTAAAGTTTGGAAGGCAGGGGAACATGAGACTTCCACATTTTCAATTTTTCCAAATATACGGGATTATACCTAAAACTTACACTATCTAGCTCAGATAACTCACGTTTCATTAAACTATTCTTGACATTGTTTAGTTTTATAATATGTTTTATTTTTTACATTGTTTTTAATAAATTCAGCAATAATTGGTCAGCTAAAAACCTTCCGAAGTAGCGGGGTTACCGAATTTTTGGAGTCCGAATTTTTGGACTTTTACTGTAGCATGTGTTTACTGTAACACCACTTGACTTCATGGCAAACTGAGTACTATAATATATCTGACATATAGTACTTTATAACCTTTCTTTTTATTATTTCCACGCTTCTCAATTTTGTCTTTATTTTGTTTTTTGGCAGCATTTTCCTAACTTATCTTTTTTCCTCTTCATTCTCATCCCAAGTAGTTTCACCACAGAATATAATGATTTGACTGGCACAGAGGATTGAAAGGTTAGGTCGGTGTTTGGTCTTCCTCAGACGAACAAACAAAAATGCCTTCACTATTGTAGTTTACTATGGCTCTCATATAACTCACTGGTTCTCCAGGCTTTGTTGCCACCATAATACTTTGGTAAATATTTGTTGTCCTTCTTAACATGAGTCCAGTAGCTGTAAGTTTACAGTGTGTATCAAGGTTTACAGTAGAACCAACTGTAATGTAATGTGTTTGTTGCTTTATTAGTTTGGATTGCTGTTGCTGCACTCTAATGTACAGTGTATATTTAATTTGTTGATTTATTTATTTAGTGGGTCAGAATTTTGTGAGCTTGAAAGAGGGAGTGGTTATGTGTGTGACCCATTTTACTGGGTACCTGTACTGTACTCTGTTTTTACATTCTGTATTACAGTATGCTTTCTTTTCTGGCCCTGGTTCTAGAGCCTCCTCACCCCTTGATAAAAGGGAAATGGAGAATTGTTGATAATGATAATGTGTATATATGTGTCAAACCAACTGTCCCTAGTCATGTCACCAAACATTCAGGCAATCATTGCTGATATATTAACATGTAAATATTACCTGAAGACTTAACATTTCTTTTTAATTTTAGGTAAATTTTCTCTTAAAGGGAAGCATTCTTGATGCCCTTAGCATTTTAAAACAGTATCAGTCAACCCATAAACAATTATATAAATCCATAAAGACTTTATACTTGAACTACAGCCAGGTGGATTAAAATACCATAGGAAAAGTCCATCACAGAAAGGTTGATTATGTTCTAGTCTAATGCAGATTACTGGATTGATGACAATTCCTGGATTGAAATATGTACCTGATATATCAAGTTGAGCCTATAAATTACCCACAATAAGTTTATAACACATAGTACAGTACAACATCTTGGATGATGCTAGAGCATGTACTGTACCATTTCCTTCAGTTCTTGTCCAAGGCAAATCAATGGCCTCCAATGGCTTCTTTGTGTATACTCAACAGTGGATAGTGTTTGTTATACTGCATTGAGATGCTGCATAAAAACAAATGCCATAAACTGCAGGCACAAGATTTGTTGAATAACAGTGCAAGCCTTCATTCTGTGATTGGTACAGTCAAAGGCTAACAGGTAATGAAATTTTAGGTTGTGGAACATCTTCCATGATTATAGTTTTGACATTACAGTACTCACAATACAATATACTTTATACTTTTATGTACCTTGGAACCAGTTACCTTCACCAAAGCAAAGTACTTACATTCTAGTCATGGTTAATCCATATTAGCCAAACACAGTTGTGACCAATGGAATGTGACACAAGTTCCCTGGCTAGATTTTGAGGAACTCATTTTCTTGAAGCCGTATATTTTTGCACTGGTAAAGTAAAAATTATTCTACGTTTTTTTTTTTTTTTTTTTTTATAACCAGTAGTGTTAGTGTTCTCTATCCATTATATATTTAATTAATTTCCTTTATGGTGATTTTTATCATTTCTAATGCTACTCTATTTCATTCACCTTAGAAATTATTCTTATATTATGAAGATGGACATAATAGTTAAGGGCAATGTATAATCTTCAGCGGGTATTATTCATGACTGAAATTTAATGAACTCCTGCATGGAAGGAAAAGCACTATAGCAGAAACAACAAGACTTATATTAAGACTAAAACTAAACTTACACATGAGTGTGTTCCACACACACATCAAGAGAAAGTTACAGTACCCTCCCAAATATTAATATCATCACTGAAGTAGGAGTGAAAGATGAGTTATGAGTTTTAGAGTTGAAGCTCTTCTTATATTTCAGATGGTGAAATATGAGAGACAGTACAGACCTGTCAATTCAAATGAAATGGAATTGATGAGATATATGATGTATGTGAGTGAAGGGAATGTATGCAAGGGTTATGATTTTGATGTTGGTTCTTCTGTACTTTAAACAAACATGAAGGATTGGTCTTGCTGTACTGTACAGTATATGATTTACTTGTATATTGATAAGTAATGTAATGTATTTATAAACTGCAAAACTACCCCAGCACTTGGATACTGACAATAGTGACTATATGTATGTATATTGCTTATTCAATCTGCTCTTATTATTCTACTATATATACGACTATGAGTTTTACCACAAGTCTCAATAATCTTGAAGTGCTCTTTGGAACTTTGGTACAATATTCATATTTCATTAATGTTTCTCTTGTAATTTTGTTTTGAGCTTTGCTTCCTTTTGTCAAAATAAGTCTAATGGAAATGTTGGTATTATCCTCTATGAATAAATATCTGTTCAGTGGAAAATTAATACTACCGGTATTGTACTAAGATACTCTTTTGAAAGATTGTCAAATATAGTTGAAAGGCAGTACAGTATGAAGGTGCACAAAGTACCTAAAACTACAGTACCAGGTTCCAAATTATAGTCCAGTAAATGTTCACGTGGTGAAAAAAATATAAGTGCACAGTGGGTCTGGTACATACCAATAATGTTCCAACCACTGGTAATGTCCTTCACCAATATTTTAGTGACCTTTGTTCTGTGGTTCATAATGTTTCATGCATTATATGCATCAATGCTTTTTCACTAAGTGTGCAGTGTTCAGATGTTGAAATTATTACTGGGCAAACTGGAAACTACTGATTCTTGTAAACAGTGCTATAACACAGACTCCCTAGGTATTAATGTTGCCTTCCAGTAAAGTTTAGAAGAGTAGGTAGCTTCCAGTTTACTGTACCAACATCTCAGTTCCCTGGAGCACAGACAAACTATATGAATTTCATTACTTTGTGTTTTGTACTTGACTGACTGTAAAAGGAGCTGCTGGAACTTGAGAGCTGTTTTACTAATGTAACAGGCAAGAAGAAAAGTCAAGGGATATACAATGACTGACAGGGTGCCTCCATAAGCCATATGAAAACATTACTGGTGTTGATAATGGTGTGGTACTGGTATGATGACTGGCTAGACACAATATAGAGCTATCATGCTATTACCACACCGTCATCACCACCATAAATGTTCTTATGTACTACTGTACCCTATGTATCATTGCATGATTTGTCACTTGGCCTGTGCCTCTTGTACTGTATATACAGTAATGATGGTCCTGTGAGATACACACATTATGAAGAGTTACAGTGCTATTTGGGTTTGTATTTATATCACATCACAGTATTACTTTGATCTGAGCTCTCTATCAGTATGAATTATGGATAAGTTTTATTTAAGAGGTATGATTGTAATAGTGACTCGAAGGCTACCACTTTCTCTATACAGTACATACTATGCCACAAAATGAACCACATTAGCTGAAATTCCCAGTTCTCTTTCTTTGCACATAATCAAGAAATTGGTAGCTTGCCCGAACTTCAACAAAATCTAACATCCACTTGGAGTTACAAATACACAGACCTTCCTTAGTGAGTGGATAATTAGACATCTTACAGTAAAGTATAGCATATAATCTATTTATATTATTTCGGCCAAACTCTGCTGCATAACAATTTTGATTAGTGAACTGTATTTAAACTTGGTTATGTTTATGGAGTACTGTATAATATTAGTACAGTTCTGTTTAAGAAAAGATTACTGCTTATACTGTACTGTATATATATTTTACCAAAAGTTATTTGTCTGAAATTATGTTTTCTACTGATAATTTTACTGTTGCAACTGAAAGAATGGAAATGTTTGGCACAGTTTTAATGAATTGGCTGTTGTGAATGTAGGTGAGAACATAATCTTATGAGGAACCTATTTGGACTTCATTTTTCTCATGCTTTTTTTAATAAAAGGCACCTAATAATTGTGGTTTCTCCACCTGTAATTACTAGATTTTACTCCTCACCAAATTGTTATAATGGAGGACATGGGTGGGGCAGTGACAGTGACTATTACGACAGCTACACACACACTGCATGAAGCCATAAGGTCGTATGCAAGAACATATGACAGTGGCGTGGTATCGGTATGATGACTCCACAGACACACAACAGAGCCATCATACCAGTGCTGCACCATAGTCAATGCCACGGATATTATTAAATACGACCCACAAGACTGTACAGTACTACAATGGGTATTGTTAGGCTAACACCCAACCCATAACTTCCCTGTATATTGTCATGATTTACTCTTGTGCAATGTTAATGTTTTGTAATTTTGTGCACTGATCTTGATTTTAAGCTTAAGATTTGTAGTTATAATAGTGTCGTGCATTGCCATAGTGTTACGAGGTGAATTAATTAGAGGGCTACTGATTACTCCAAACTATGTCAGGAAACAGCCTACAACAGTACCTTAGTGTATGAGTAGAGGATTGTTTTCTTGCATTGTTTGGAGGAATCAGTAGTTCTCTAATTCAGTCAAAATATATATGGTTGTACAGTCTAAAATATATATTTTGTGACCATTACACAGACTGATCAGGGACATGGGGATTTATAGGGTAAGTTGTCCGTGTATTGGAGGTTATGGAGTCCTTCAAACTGCCCCAAAAAACAGACAGTATAAGCTTATGTTATTTGTTTCATGGTGCAACTTGGAGGAATTTGTTGTTTCCAAGTATCCAGACGACAACATCATCATAACTCCCATTACAAATACAGTATAATATATGGGGTACTGTACTGTAGTTAGGCTTAATGCATCACACAATCCAAAGACTTGACATTCCTTCATTACTAAAGCTGTGAGTAATGAAACAACTATTTTTCTCACTAGTCATTACCAGATCTTGCTTATATTGTAATTCTAAACATTGCATGCTTTATTAGTCTTGTAAGAAAAAAAAAATTATGGAAAGTCTGAGTCTGTGATGATACTGTACTATTTATTTTAATGTATTTTCAATCAAAAGTACTGAACCGTTGATTCATTTTCTTCCTAAGTCATGTGTATACTGACTGTACTGTATGTGTGTTATCAGGCTTTTGGAATTAGTGGGTGAGACTCCTTGAGTCTTCTGGGTGTAAATGAGTTAAAAGTCCATTTTGCTTTACACAAGGGTATTGCTATTATTGATGTACAGAACTATTTCCCTTTCTGTTATCGAACCTTAAGTATATATTGTATGAATTACAGTACACGACAATAGTTAATAATCTGCATATCGAACAGAAAATTTGGTTGTTGGCGTTACATTATTTCATCCTATTTTTAGCCCACGCCATTGCTGTTGATGGCCTGAGTACTCTACTGTACGGCTGAAACATTGCACAGGAAGTAAAAATGTTCTGCATATTACATGAGCTATTGAAAATATGTTCAATTAACAGCATTGTGATTTGTGAGTCCTACCCAGTTCTGGGGTGGGAGAACCTCTGGTTAATTAGAGGGCTGCTGAATCCTCCAATATACGGTTATGTCACGGATTAATGGATACACTATTAATAGCATTAAAGTGATTATTTTGTTAACTGACAATTTAGAGGAATCAGATGCCAACCAATTTACCAGAGGTTCTGCCTGCAATTAAGGAAGTAATGACTGTTCTTCTATTGTTGCCATTCTCTTATTACCACTAGCCAGGTGATATTTTTCAGAATAATTTACACCTGTGCCACCAATATTTTACTTGTTGTTCTCGTATCTCACAGGACTAAACAGGAAAGGTTGTCAGTGTTCAGGTGAAATTAATGTTTGTTTCAAAATAATGTATTTAATATAATCACTGAGTTTACTTATCCAGTTTTGTATAATAGTGATTAGACTTATATCGGCCGAGGATAATACAGTACAATCCTTTCGTAATGCGCCCCTCTTTGCCACTCAAGATTCACACTTCTAACCTAGTTCCTGGCTAAAATATTTGTTTGTGAATCCTACATTCTCATTCTCACGCCTACTGCATTCCTTGTCCCGTACCTGCCTCTTGTCCACAAAAAATGGCATCACAAAAAAAGATGCTCTATAAAAGGCACCACAGAAAAATATCAACAGTGGTATCACATGAAAATAGTGCCACGAAAATAGATACCACTAAAAAGTGGCATCACAAAAATGAGCAAAGAAAATCCCTCAAAATATGTATCGGAGCCACAAGAAACAGGCGATACAAAAGAGTAATAAAAAGTGGCACCACAAAATACAGGTGCTACAAAAAAGGCACCACAAATCGGATGCACAAAGTGGTAGAACAATAAAGCGGTGGAAAAAAAAAATGCTACCGTGCTGCATAAAAGGGGATGTGGATGTGTGAGGGAGTTGGTTGGTTGGGTAATACGGTAATAAGAGTAGTAATTATGTGGTGGTAGTAGTAGTAATAATGGTAGTGATAAGAGAGGTAGTGGTAGTACGAGTTCTGTAAGTAGTAGTAGTGATAGTTCTGCTGTAGTAGTAACATTAGTAGTAGATAAATAGGTTAATACATGAATGGTTTTGGGTTCTGGGGCATATTATTGTTATTATCGTGAACTAAACATACGAAAAGGGTCTAGAATCAGAATTAATATCAATGCTTCTTGTTCTATTTGTTCATTATATTAAGCTTTTTTTAATAGTGCACTGCAACTGACAAAGGGCCATATTCAAGAACATTCGTGGTGCATACGATGGTGTGGTACTGGTACGACGACTCCATAGACAAAATAACAGAGCCATCGTATCCGTATCACACCATCGTCAACACCACAGACGTTCTTGCATACGGCATTAAAAAGAGAGATTGAGAGAGATGAAATTGTTGCAAGTTTTGGACTTTTGGTTTAGTTTAGTGCTGCTGCGGCCGTGGTGAGGGTAGGATGTGTGTCCCCCGCGTCTCTCTTCCCGTTGTTGGATGAGTCTACTCCCCTCCCTCCCCTTTGATTTTTATCCAAGTGCGTTAAGTGAAAATATAAGTGGGTGTGCAAAACGATGTGTGTGTGAAAATGGCAGTGTCTGAGGAGTTTATTGAACAGCTACGGCAAGTGTTTGAGGTGTGTGATGTAGAGAAACAAGGAACTATCAGTATTAATCATCTCCTTCAGTTGGCTGGCGAGCACTTCGGATCTTCACAAAATGTAAGTAAATGTTTAAAAGTGGTCACTAAATTTATACATAGTAATAATTATGGTAAATTTACAGAAAACCTGGGTTCACTATATTGTATATATTAGTATCTTTACCCACTATTTTGGACCATTCTAAGACACTTCATCTATGGTGTTTCTCTCTTAAATGCCTCGTTTTCGAGATATGCCCCGTTTACAAACATAATTTGGTAAATAGTCTTACCTGACCTGACCTAACATAACCTAGACCACAGCAGACTACCGGGACCTAACCTGGGCAAACTACCGGACTTAACCTGGACAAACTACCGGGTATAACCAGTGTAAAGTATCATAAAGTGACCTGGGCAAATTTCCAGGACCTAGTCTAATGTGGTAATACTGCTCAAGCCTAGCCAAAAGCCCATTTATTCTGTAATAATACCATAATTATTGTCTATACGTACCGTACCATACTTTATAATATGACTAATATTTACCACCAACAATTGTAGGCTACCCATCTATGCATTGATCACTGATAGATGAACCTTGAGAGTGTATTTTGGGGTACGGTAGCCAACCAGGTGGCAGGTGAGTTAACCAGACATGCACGTGTATAATTATTATACGCAAGGGTTCCCATCCATACACTATCTTCAATAACCCCTAAATTTATGTAGATTGACATTATCATCTCTCTCTCTCTCTCTCTCTCTCTGTCTGTAGCATAGTGACTACTAATCAATCATAGGGTGACAGGGAAGGCTGCAGGGAGTCTTGGCCCATGACAAGACGGGGAATGTGTGTGTGTGTGCTGTTCATTCATGTGTCGTGTTAGGAGGTGGATTCAGCCATTCTACAGGCCAATAATTTGTCAAGGAGAAAGTAGGCTATAATTATGTACAGGTACACGATGTATAATGTACACTGGTAGTAAATGTAACATGTAGTTCAGTCAGTACATATGAAACTTAAATAATAAACATATAAAAAAAATCCTTAGAAATTGAGGTACCGTACTGTACAGTAGAGTACCCTACCTCACTTCATATTATAGGCTACAGAGAAATATAAGAGTAAGTACGACATTGTATGTACCAATGTTCTATTTATAGGCAATGCCATGATGGATTACCTCGTCTAAGAGTATGTAATCTGTTTGATTAATGTAAGGGAAGGATTAGGGTGGCTAGACGTCCTGCTTTAGGCAGGACAGTCCTGCAGGCTGTTGTCTCTGTCCTTCGTCCTGCGCCACCTCAAACAGGACGTTAATTTGTCCTTTTTAGGGCCTGTCTAAAAAGAATCATATAAACTACCTTACGTATACTAAAACAGTGAGAACTGAATGCCACAATAACCATTGAAGTATTTCTATTATGAATTTATACTGTATGAATGCATGTATCAACAGTATCATGCATGCAGCCATGTAACATACAGTGCGTTTAAAAAATAGTCTTCATTAGGCTGTATTATAGTGATATCACTGATATCTGACAAATCAACACTTCTAAGTATATTTTGTACATATTAATACAACTTTTTTATACTTCAACTCCTCATTAAACATGTTTAATTTAGATTAAAATTAAGTGTCTGCAAAAAAAAAAAAAATGTCCTGCATTTTGGAAATTTGCAAATGACCTACCGGTACTGTAGATCTTTATAACTTAACAACCTTAGATAACTTCCTGTCACATCACGCATCACTTTGTCACGTGGTTATCATTAAACAAAATCTCTCTTACCTTGATTTTTTTGGATGATTTCATTACAGTTACCCTTTTAAATATGTGAGATGTGTTCAGCCTTGACATGTGTGTCGTTTATCAGTATAATGATATTTGTAAGCAGGATACTAGGAGTCATAACAGGAAGTTTTCAAGACGTGATAATAGGTATTAGCAACTGATGACATGAATGCCAGTGAAGTGTTTATTTAACTTTTTGGAGTTTTATTAGCTGAACAAGTTTTTTTGGCCCAGTATATCTTTGCCCATTTCACAGAAGCTTCCCTATAATATTATAGCCTACGATACCTGCAGTTGGAATGGTTGCGTCAAAAGTAGACATTTTATTATTACCAGTACATAATGATATAATGGAAAGGTAAAAATGTGCATAAATCAGTTAAGAATGAGTTTATGAAATCAATTAGAGTTGTGGTTGAGAAAAGTTTCCCTTTGATTGTTGTGTTGGGATGTTCAAGGTCGAGAGAGACGTACGGAAGTGGTCACTCACTGAGTTAAGAGATGAAGTGAAGGTTATCAATGAAACTATTTACCTGTACGGTAATAAAATAAATTGGCTAATTCATTGCGTATCCCAACCAGTCATCTGTTGCCATGAGATGTCAATGTGACATAATATTATATATTCTTACCCCTCCTTTTTTTAACACCAAAAAACACATTAGAAAGATCTTATCATAGGCCTAATGAGGGGATTAATTTGAACCCAGGAAGATCAATCGTAACGTATCGTATAATATCATGCACCAGTAGTTTACAAGTAAAGAGTACCGTACCTTACTGAAGATCATAAAGGTCAATGGTGGAAAACAAGCCTATTGTTTTGTGATAGATAGACTATTCAGGAAATATAACCTTTGTCAAAGTGGTAACTCGAATGTGTGTGTGTGTGCGTGTGTATTGATATTCTGTATTACGGTATGTTATAAGGCTTGTTGATTTAGGCTTTAGTTACCGTTCTGTGGTTTTGCTCTGATAAATTGTTGATATGTTGTGACAGCTGTGTCATCCATACATTACCATTGTGTTGATTCGTTGTGTTGAGTGAGTTGTGGGTTTGGTGTTACGGTCGCTTTACGTTTAATGTCAGCTTGATATGTTATTGTGTCTTTGACGCCATAATACCAGAGTAGGAAATATATGATTGAAATTTGCAGCGAATAGACTATTATTATTATTATTATTATTATTATTATTATTATTATTATTATTATTTACTGGTACAAAATTACACACCAACATTTATTACGGTATTTCATAGGCATAGCTATAATCGTAATATGACAAACTGGTACTGGTACCTAAAAGTACCTTACGTAATATGTCACCCCGGCTCACCCGTATTCAGTAATGTTGATACGGACTACTTAAGCACGTACGGAGATATATTACAACACACATACACACACACACATACGTCATTTCAGTTACATCCCCTTACTTATTGACCATTACGAAATCGAACCATCCGTGAGAAGTTTGCATGCAGTGTAAGCAACGATGATAGAAAAAAGAAAATAACTGGACCGAATCGTCATTGACTTCTTTAAAAAAAATTGCCGTTTTTATGATTCACGTGAGTATAAAGTTGGGAAATACTGTTTGCACCACCTGTTTTTTTTTATTTTATCATAACATTTCATACGATTTCACCAGGTAGAGAGTAGGCTATTATATGCTACCAATATTGTCACCAACTGTATCTCTGAACCTTGTAGCACAGTGCGGGTGTAGGCTATGGTGAAGGGGGTGAGTGATTGCCTAAGGGGGTGATGTTGGTGGTGAGTTTCGATGATGTCTGGAGGGTGAAGTAACCTATAGCTGACTACGACCAATCAAACCCTGAACGCAACGACCACCATCCAACCAACCAACCAACCAACCATCATTAGGCTACAAACTTGACAGATGCGGGTGAGTGTGGGTGGTACAACTATAGTCACAATCAAATAAACACCTACACTTTCCTTCCATCGTGCAAATAAATCAATATCATATCAAAATATAATATACAAAACCTTACGTCAACTCAACCCCCTCAATCATACACGTGTTGTTCTTTATTACCAAGATATTTACTACGATGGAAGGAAAGTGTCGGTGGTTATTTGATTGTGGCTGTACAACATAGCAACAACGCACAGTATCATCAGCATCTGTCTGTGTGTGTGTTGGCTAGGCTACATATCCTACCATATCCATCCTACCTTACTATATAGCTCCCATCCCCCTTATTTTTCCCGTTGAGCTACGGCCTTTAGTCAGTGGGACAGATTTAAGAATATCCGCCGTGGTGTTGACGATATGGCGTGGTGCCGGTACGATGGCTCTGTTGTATTGTGTCTAGAGAATCATACCGGTACCACGCCAGCCATCGTCAGCACCATGAATGTTCTTGCTTGTGGCCCATTGTGCAGTTGGCTATAGGCCGGATACGCACTATACTAATCTCGAATGCGACTAGTCTGGCCTTGCATGCATCGTCGTCTGATACATTGGAATGTGAATTAACCCTATCATAATCTTTAGTTTTCTATTTACGTTAGAATGGATCTTTGGTTTGACTCTTTCTTTTACGGTACCGTACTTTGCGTCACAGGAAATAAATGCGAACTGTGAGATGTTGTTGATGGTGGTGTTGGTGATGGTGATGGTGATGGTGGTGTCAGTGGAACCTATACAGTAGACTGGTCAGCGAGATGAGTGAGTACAGTTGGACCCAAGATGATGATGATGGTGATGACTACCAGGTGATGTGCCAAGTCGATGTCTGTCCGCATTACTTCACTCCATACCACACCAAAGGGAGAAAAAGATTATTAACAGTCATGTGTATAT
>JAWZYT010001715.1:110000-112500 GCA_034508575.1 Petrolisthes manimaculis
GGAACTCTTCATTTTGTATAGATAGATAAATAGATACATAGATACGACAGGCATTTTTTTTTTTTTTTACTTAGAGTGTTTTTTGACAGATTCCCTTCTTGTAAGTATTTAAAAGACCGTGTATTTTTTTTCTACATATTAATGAAGATGACAACAAAAATAGAGTTAGGCTTTAGAGTAAGATCTTGTTCACTGTATTTGTATTTGAGTAGGAATAGTTTGTAAAGGGCAAGGTTACTGGTATATACAGAATAATTATTGCGACTAGGCCTATTTCAGCAATGTGTCTATAGTTCCTCAGTTAGGGTAAAGGCTATAGACTCCTAGGCCTATAATATGTCCGCTTAAACTTAACTTAGAGAGAGAGAGAGAGAGAGAGAAAGAGAAAGAAAGAGAGAGGAGGGGGGTAGAAGAGAAGGAGAAATGAGAATGTAAAAAAGAGAACTGAGGTGGGAAGGTTGAGAGGAAGAGAGAAAAGTCAGGACGAGAAGGAAAAGGGAGGAGGAGAAAGAGAAGGTGTGGAAAGAGAGGAAATGAAGGGCAGAGGGCAGAGTGAGGGGGGAGGAAGAGGGTGTACTCTGTAGTTACGAGAGAGAGAGAGAGAGAGAGAGAGAGAGAGAGAGAGAGAGAGAGAGAGAGAGAGGTGTTATCTTTCCTGTCGAGGGGGCGGGTCTTTTTAGTGATACTGACCATCTCTCTCTCACACACACACGCAAAATTTGTAGCTCATAGAGGTGGGTTTAGCCTACTCTGACAAACGCTACACAACATTTACAATTGCACACACACCCATTCACTCCCTCCCTCCCTATAGGCTACTTTCAAGCACAACACACCTCAGTCACAATGTATTAAGGGTCATTAAATACCACTACAATGACTACGGTAACATCCATCCATCCATTTACTACTAATCTATGAGTGAGGACGAGTAGTGAAATATGTAGGGTACTGATAAGGAAGGTATTTAAATGTGGTCGTGTGTGTGTGTATTTGTGTGTGAGGGTACCAGTAGTCGTGTGCTTGTGTGTGTGTTAAAAGGTTGCTGTAGTCGTGTGTGTGCGTGTGTGTGTGTGTGTGTGCGTGTGCGTGTGCGTGTGTGTGTTACAAGGTTGCTGTAGTTGTGTGTGTGTTACAAGGTTGCTGTAGTTGTGTGTGTGCGTGTGTGTGTGTGTGTGTCAGGTTAACAGTAGTCATGTGTGTGTATTAGAAGGTTACTTTATCCAAGTCGTGTGAGGTTAAAAGGGTATACTGTATCCTAGTCATGTGTGTGTGTATTTAAAGGACTAGGCTATGCTATCAGTGGCAGTAGGCTAGTCATTGGCTTGATAAGATTATGATGAGTAGATATCAGTCCATGAGTGGGTGTATAATAATATATGTGTGTGTCAGATGTATGTAATAGGGTTTTGTTGTGGTCGTAATGGTGATGGTTGGTTGTGGGGTGGAGAGATTGTCATAAATGGGTCTGTATTAATCTCTCTCTCTCTCTCTCTCTCTCTCTCTCTCTCTCTCTCTCTCTCTCTCTCTCTCTCTCAGTAGTAGTAGTTTAATAGCCGTAATATAAGGCACAATAGAAGGGTCCCACCATTACACTAAGTGCCGAACACACACCTGCATGTTGCCACTTTCACCCACCTACACACACACACACACACACACACACACACACACACACACACACACACACACACACACACACACACACACACACACACACACACACACACACACACACACACACACACACACACACACACACACACACACACACACACACTCTCGCTCTCACTCAAACACACTCACATAAAAAAAATCAACTACCATCCAACACACACACACACACACACACACACACACACACACACACACACACACACACACACACACACACACACACACCACCACCACACCCCTATATATATATTTAACTTGCTTCACCCTTACCTCATCCATAGTTCACCTTCCCACCACCACCACCACAAACCAACACCTCAAATATTATTCCCTCTCATTCATCCTTCACCTAACACCCCTATCTCACCTTTACCTATTATTGTCTCCCACTCTCCCACAAAATCATCATCATCATCGTCTTCCCCATCCATCCACATCCACACCTTCACCTACAGTCCTACACCCACGACCCCCACCACAAGATACTAAAAAATATATATTAGATTGCAACCCCCCCCCCTCCTCTCCCAGCCCCAAGATACTAAAGAAAATATTAAGATTAATGGGTGTGAAGGCCTACAGTATTGGTAAATCTGGAGCAGTTGATTCCTCCATATTAGGCTTGACTAGGCTATCCCATCAACCAACCTCCTCAATGTTCACAATGAGGAATTAGTTTCGTGACATTGTTTTGAGAATTCATTAACTCTTTAAGTTAACAAAAATAGGTTTACTCCTTAATTATACAATGCCGCCCACAATATGCAGGTAATTATCTATTTATTTGTTTGTAAGTTTATTTATTATATTTGGGAATGAAGGA
>JAWZYT010001715.1:117500-143713 GCA_034508575.1 Petrolisthes manimaculis
TAGTCATGTAAGAGTACGGTTTGTTGGGACAGTGTGTGTGTGTGTGGCAACAATTCACACACTCTTAAGGCAACAAATTCCACAGTACAAGGGGTGGCTAGAGAGAGAGAGAGAGAGAGAGAGAGAGAGAGAGAGAGAGAGAGAGAGAGAGATCCTGTGTGAGAAACAGTTGGGGAATTATGTACTCATCTGCTGAGAAAGAATAGAGGCTAATAAGACCTTGCGCGGTGTGTGTGTGTGTGTGAGAGAGAGAGAGAGAGAGAGAGAGAAAGAAAGAATGAAAAGAGGTTGTAGAGTTGTGAAGTGCTGGGTATGTGTGTGTGACTGTGTGTGTGTGTGTGTTAAAATGGAAAGAGAGAGAGAAAGAATGGAAAGAAAATGTAGTGTTTGTGTGTGTGTGAAAATGGAAAGAGAATGTAGAGTTGTAAAGTGTGTGTGTGTGTATGTGAGAGAAAGAGGGAATGGAAAAAGGTTGCAGTCTTGTGAAGTGTTTGTGTGTGTAATGGAGACGAGAAATGTGTTTAAGTGTGTGTGTGTATGTGATGGAGACTGGAGAAGTGTGTGTGTATGTGTATATATATGTGTGTGTGATGGAGACGAGAAATGTGTTTCTGTGTGTGTGTGTGTGTATGTGATGGAGACTGGAGAAGTGTGTATATGTGTGTGTGTGTGTAGCCTATAAGAGGGGGAGTGATGGTAGCCTAACATACCGTTGTGTATAGTGGCGAGGGTTGATGAGTTGAAGGGATGTCATCTCTGCCCCATTGACTCCCCCTCCCTGGCCACCACCACCACCACCACCACCACCGATTGTTGGAGAGAGAGAGAGAGAGAGAGAGAGAGAGAGAGAGAGAGAGAGAGAGAGAGAGAGAGATCCTATCCACCACCACCACCGATTATTGGAGATGACGAGAGAGAGAGAGAGAGAGAGAGAGAGAGAGAGAGAGAGAGAGAGAGAGAGAGAGAGAGAGACTAACATATTTATTTTAACTCCATACAATAACAACCTTCGTCTTAATATTATAATAACGATTAAAAACAAACAGTAATGAGAGTCCTTCTGTTAATTAAGGGGGAAATTCACTTTTGTTACATTGGAGTGCCATGATTTCTCCAAAGTATACCAGGAAACAGGGACCACATGAACACAAATAATGGTGTTCTGTTGCTTGGAATAGTTTGAAGGATTCTGAAGTTGCTCCAGATTTACCAACACAAAATGACTTGGTGAAAAACGTAAACAAACCAACGACGAGTTTCTAGCCTAAAATGCCATACAGTAGTAGACTCGTAGAGGAAGAGAAGGAGGGAGTGATGATGAGAGGGGGGGGGGGGGGGGGTGATGGGGAGGGGGAGACTGGCTGGGAGTGTAGAAGTTAATTTCTCTCTTCCTCTGTCCTTTCATCCCTCCATCCTCCTCCTCCTCCTCCTCCTTCTCCTCCTTCTTTGTGCATTCAGTACTTTCTCCTCTAGTCTTTTATGTTTATTCATCCTTTCCTTCTCTTCATCCTTCCCTCCCCTGATCTATTCATTCTTCTCTCTACCCTTTCTCCTATCCTTAATCTCTCTATCCCCAAAACAACCCAGTATTTACATTTATAGTATGTTAGCCTACAATACGAGGCTGCCGTGTGTAACGTACATACATACATACATACATACATACATACATACATATAATACCTCTTTCTTGTCAACATTACCTGGCGTTAGTGTAGCTGGCTGGCTGCTTGGTGCCGAGAAGGAAAGTGTGTGTGTGTGTCCTCGAGAAACAGCAGATAGCGTTAGTGACACAAGAACAGCAATTATGACTCACCCAGGGACGAGAGAGAGAGAGAGAGAGAGAGAGAGAGAGAGAGAGAGAGAGAGAGAGTGGCAGCCAAGGTAGATAAGTAATGAGTGGGTAGATAGGTTACAGTAGATGGATTAGTGAGTGAGTGAGTGAGTAAGTATAGGCCTATAAAGATGTGTACAATATATTATATGAGTTGGTGTAGTTAACTATAGGAAGTGGGTTTAGTGGTCATTTTAATAGGTACAGTACGGTAGGTAAACAGCAGAAGGGTTACAGGTAGTGAGTGGGTGGTTTTGTAGGGAGATTATTATGTACAGTACCAGTAGGTGGAAGGGAAGATGGATTGATTGAAAGGTTGGTTGGGTTGGGTTGGGTAGGTAGTTTGGTAGGAAAGTAGGTTAGTAGGAAGGAAAAAAAAATGACAGATGGAAGGTTGATTTGTTCATTGGCTTTTGTTGGTAGGGAAGTAGGAGGGTGGATAGGTAAAGTGTAGGTAGGTATAAAGGTAGGTACGGTATAGACAGTCATGATCAAATGTCGAGTATCGGACGAATAAACACGGACCATTGGAGTGAATTTTTCGCAGTCAGTATTAAACAAGAACAACAGCTAATAATTTCCAATAATTTTTCGAGGTCTTCTTATTCTACATTCGAGGAAAAAGAGAGCGAAAACAACATTAATTACATATTTTGTTTGAACACCTTGAATAACCGCAAAACACAACAAAAGAACACAACCTATTAAACAAAGCAACATACAGTAGGAACCAGCCTGAGAGATAAATGGGAGGCTAGGATCAGGTTGCCAGTCATCCACTTGTGTTAAAATAGAAATGAATGAACTAATTTTGGAGCGGCGGAGAGTATAGTACAGTACAACATGCCTAAGCTACCTGGCTACTGTATGTATTGGCTAGATAGGCAGACTTGTTTTGGTTTAGACTATAGGTTACTGTAGGTTCATAATAAAAATAATAACATAGCCTAATGAAAATAAAAAAAACAACGATGCCACTACTACTGTTACTGCTACTACTACTGGTACAACTGTTACTATTACTACTACTACTACTATTATTATTATTTCACCTTGCCTCCTTCACCTCCTCCTTGTCCTTCATCTCCTCCTTATCGCTCTCCTTCCCCGTACTGTAAATAGTGCATAGGAAGTTATTTTCCTTGAATGTATCAGAAAATTGCACACACACACAGATAATACTGTACTATATATATATATATATATATATATATATATATATATATATATATATATATATATATATTGCTACACACACAAACGCACACAGATAATACTAGATATATAGGCTATATATATTGCTACACACACGCACATCAACACACACACACAGTTTACTAGATATATTTTTCTACACACACAAAAAAAAAAAAAAAATTGTTAGCTGTCTGGTGTGGTGTGTGGTGAACAGAACAGGTGACGTTGGTGTGTGGTTGGTGATGGTTGTGTGTGGTTGGTGTGTAGTAGTAGTAGTAGTAGTAGTAGTAGTAATAATAGTAATAGTAGTAATGTTGATGATGGTAGTGGTGATAAATTATGGTAATGTTGGTGACAAAACACGTGATAGTATCCATGGTAATAGACAATAATGATGGGATTGGTGTTAAAGGTGGTTGGTATTGGTAGTGGTGGTATGATAATGGTGAAAGTAGTGGTAGTAGTAGTAGTAGTAGTTGTATTAGTAGTAGTAGTAGTAGTAGAGGTGGTGGTAAGAGTGATGAGATAATCGTTAGTGATATCGATACAGGTAACAATGGTACTGTATAAATGTATATGTATGGTGATTGTATGGTGTAGTGGTAGCCTAATAATTATGTGTGTGGTTGGTTGTATAGTGAAGTACAGTACAGTAGCATCAATACCCTCCCCCTCCAAAAATAATGTAAATAAATAATATATAAATAAAATATATAACTAAAAGACAGTATAAAAGGAAGGGAGTTGTTGCAATGTCAATAGTTACCAAGATTTAATATGTGTTTCTAGATATATAATTGTGTGTGCTTACGTAAGAGGAAGGGGAAACGAGTAATCTGAGAATCCTTCGAGAACTTTACTCATTCTCTCTCTCTCTCACACTCTCTCTCTGGCGAAGTTTTATATTTTAGAAATACTGTATGTTATATTTTTATTTATTAATCATTCAATAAGGCTATGTTAATTATACTTTAACTCCCAGTCCCCCATCCTCCCTCCCTCGATCTTTTCCTTCCTTCCTTCCTTCGTTTCTTCGTTCCTTCCTTCCTCCCTCCCTTGCTTGCTTGCTTCCTTCCTTCCTTCCTTCCTTCCTTCCTTCCTTCCTTCCTTCCTTCCTTCCTTCCTTCCTTCCTTCCTTCCTTCCTTCATTTCATGCTTAATTCATCCATCCATCCATCCATTCATCTATCCACCTTCCTTCCTTCCTTAAGTCCATTTATATTTCCTTCCTTTCTTCCTTCCACGTGGTTGCCTGTGTTCCAAGCTGTGTCCACCCCATCTTATCCTTCCCTCCATTTACGGTCAGGGATAGGCTTGTTATAGGGCGTGTAGGAACATGAGTCACCCTGTCTGCATAATGAGAGAGAGAGAGAGAGAGAGAGAGAGAGAGAGAGAGAGAGAGAGAGAGAGAGAGAATATGTGTGTCTAAATTCATATTTGTTTATATATCATTCTCCCTTTTTTTTTACATTGTTCCGTCTTTCTATCTTTCTGTCGATTCATTTTTATCTCTGCATCTGCTTGTTTGTTTGTTTGTCTGTCTATCAATTAATCTATCTAGGCCTATCTGTCTATATATCTATCTATTTATCTCAACATCTCTCCATCCCTCTGCCATTTGTGTATTAATGAATCTACATATTTTTTGTGTCTCTGTCTGTCTATCTTTCATTTTTTTCCGTCTCTATCGATCTGCTGTATCTCTGAATTTGTCTGTTTGTATAATTCGTGTGTTATCTTTCCATCCTTATGTCAATATATATGTGTAAATGTATATATGAAAGTGTCTGTCTGTTTGTATATATCATCTGTATCATATAGCATCTGTATGTATGTATGTATGAATGTCTGTATGTTAGGCTGCGTAGGAACCTTGCGTGTTATTCCAAGATTACAGGACACACACACACACACACACACACAGAGAGAGAGAGAGAGAGAGAGAGAGAGAGAGAGAGAGAGAGAGAGAGAGAGAGAGAGAGAGAGAATTCAAGAAGGGTTGTGGTTAAGAGTGTAAGCTAATCCCTGTACAATTACATCCAAAAGTCCTGTTCGTTCTTTTTTCATTTGTCTTATGTCAACTCTTATATTTCATACTTACATAGCTTACACGTATTGTACAACAACTGTACCTTTAGACATATTTCTACACACACACACACACAGGCAGGCAGGCATTTACATACATATAGGTTATTCATATTTCTGTAAGCACACCTAAACCTACTTTGCTTACATATACAGTAATTATAATATTTTAGCTTACCTAGGCTACGTACTGTAATATGCACACAATCATGCTACTTTATCTATTACACACACACACACACACACACACTCCTGCCTACCTACCTGCTCCCTCACCCCTACCAACCATACAGGAATACCAGGTTTACAATAAGCTTATTAGCTTTAAAGCCACCAGATCAACCACACCTACAGATCTGCCTGTCAAGCTATATCAGCAATTTGCAGCTGAACTTGCCACCCCCCTTTGTTCTATCATCAATGCCTCAATCCATCAAAGTAAATGTCCCACTGATTGGAAAACCTCTTATGTTACACCCATCCCCAAAATCCCTTCCCCACAATCCCTTAATGATCTTAGGCCCATTGCCATTACCCCTATCCCTAGTTTACTCTGCGAGGACTTTATATTCAGTTGGGCCTACACTGACATAGCTAATATTATTGATCCTCAGCAATTCGGCAATGTAAAAACATCTTCCACCACTCATTGCCTTGTCAGTTTCTTGGACTTCATCCACACAAATTTAGATAAACGTAAAACATCAGTTGCAATTGTATTTATTGATTTTAGGAAGGCATTCGACCTGGTAGATCACACAATAGTCATCAACAAGGCAATAGAAATGGGGCTTCATCCCAACCTGGTTTCCTGGCTGGTCAATTTCCTTTGTGAGAGGCGACAGGTTGTAAGATATCAGGGCAGTATCTCACCCCCCCAGCCAATGACAAATGGCGTGCCACAAGGCACTAAAATGGGTCCCCTGTGCTTTCTGATGCTGATCAATGATGCTCTAATGGGAACACCATTCCGTTGGAAGTACGTTGATGACTCAACAGTGGGTATCACCATCAACAATGACTCACCAGACTACACCCCCCTCCAGCATATTCTCGACAGACTACAGACATGGACAACCACCAACAACGTCACCATCAACAGCAACAAGACAGTTGTGATGCACTTCAGCACGTCAGTAACTGGAGTGCCACCACCAACTGTTACAATAGGGGGACATCAACTACGAGTGGTTGATTCTACCAAACTCCTTGGCATCACTATTGACTCTAAACTTAACTGGAAGCAGCATGTCAGCAACACCATCAAAACTGCTTCCTACAAATTATATATGCTAAGGAGACTAAAATCCCTGGGCATGGCACCACCTGAGCTGAGGACTATATATACAACATTCATTCTTCCCAAACTCACCTATTCAGCACCAGCCTGGGCTTCTTCACTCACTCTCACACAACAACGACAGCTAGAAAGAGTTCAAAAAAGAGCCTGCAAAATCATACTCGGCGTAACATATACCAGCTACGAACTTGCCCTGACCACCTTGAACCTGACCACACTCTCCCACCACCACATGCACATCCTCAAACAGTTTGGGACCAAGCTCCTCACACACCCCAGACATAGACATATATTACCACCACTAAACCCACCTCCCAGACGCACTACAAGACACCACAACAAAATTAAACCTATCAGAGCAACCACAGACAGATATAAGAAAAGCGCCATACCAACCATAGTCAACACAATAAATAACTCCTAAATAACACACACACACACACACACACACACACTCACACACTCACACAGGCCCACACTGCACCTCAATATTAATCCCCCCCTTAATCCTAATCCTGACCTGACACCACTACTCTCCCAGGACATGTACACATGTACAGTACCATAGTATTTATATATTTGTATTTGTATATTTCTGTATTTTTCTATGCTCTGCAATCAATTTATTATTCATCTCTAATATTTATACATGTATCCATTCATTCATCCTCATTTTATTATCATTTTAAATGTATTATGTATATTTTCAGCCTATCAGCTGCCATTCACTAATAAACCGTATATTATTATTATTATTATTATTATTATTTCATGCTTCTCGAGAATTAGGCTGTCTTGAATAAAGTGTGTTATGGATTGTCTGGCAGCCATGTACAACCTAACATAGCCCAACGTGTCGTACCGGAAACAGGAATGTGATAACAAGACCGTGTTAGAAAATAGAAACCTCCATTTACGTGATTGTGTGTGTGTGTGTTTGTGTGTGTGTTACTTATCGATATTTTGACTGTATTAAGGATGAAATAGGTAATGGAGTTATGATGAAGTTATATTGTTATACTGATTACAAATAATCATCAATGTAGCAGTCCTAATAATAGCCTACTACTACTACTACTACTTATAAATACACTACAACACAGTCTTAAATATCTCTCCCAGAAATATGTTGCTATAGTACCATATTTTATTTTTAATGTCTCATGAAAACAGAACCACGAAATCATTTAGTGATAATAATAGTAATAACAACAATGATAACATACTAATAATCATAATAATTCATGTAGTTATGAATACCCTGCAATTAGATGTTTTAATATAAACTTATAGAGAGTTGTAGGGACGGACAACGTTGTACTGTACAGTGAGACAGACTGGTGGTGGAGTGAAGTGCAAGGAATCAATAATGTTTTACTATGCTTTTACTTATTCAGTGGCACAAAGAATGAAGGGGATGTTATTAGGTGCTATGTAATGTACGTATCGTAGTGGTGTAGCTTAGGTACAGTACATAGGTGAGTACACATAGCCTACACACACACACACAGGTTGGAAACAAACGAACAATAAAAATGTATATATATAGGCTGCCGTATATTCTTACACACACTCATTATACTCACCATATCTATACACCTGCCTCATAGTATGGTGTTTTCAGTATTGTCAGTCATATATATTTTTTTTATTAGACTTATAGATTCTATATGGGCGATGTAAGGTAAATTAGCCTACTAATAGTCCACCGCCGGCAAACCGATTATATTGAGCCTGTCGTTAGGGGCTATAATAAACCTACAGTAACCTTTGTATGGTTCACTACACGTATACATTGTTCTTTTATGATGTATTGAACTGTAGAATTTCTCGTACAGCTGTTTGTGTTTGTATGAATTTGTGTAGGAATGTGCCTGCTAAGAAACTCTATTAATAAAATGTGATTCTATTACCTTCATGCCAACCAAGGCCGAATGTGACTGAAGGAAGAAACATATAGCCTAGCATAGTTACTCCACTTACACATACCTAAACCAGTTTTACACTTGCATTATTGTATTCCTGAATTCCTGACCCATATAGCCTATACTGTACCTAACCTATATGTTGGGACTAACCTGTATAGAGACACCCGTATATATATATATGTATATAATTAGGCTATGTATACACACAGATGCTTGAGCTCACCAACGATAATGTACACCAATTTTTGTTTTGTTTTTACTACACTTACTACCTGCATTATTTTGGCTTCTTTACTATACATACAACACATCATAATATTTTTGGTCATTTATGAACAAATAAGAATTAGTTTTCCTCAAGCTGGGCCGTAGAGGTTGGCAAACACATGCAGCTCGTATTGAGGATTAAGGAGAACGCTTATTGTATACAGTTTTTCTATCCCGTGTTATTTATTAGGTTTAGAATATAACAGCGTTGTTTGTTTGTCCCGGATTTTTCCTTCCGTATTTCCTGTGTAGATTTCACTCCTTGACAACAGCAACTTTCTCCTCTCTTGTTTCATTATTCTTTCCCTTTTCTTCCCGCTTCATTTTACCGGTAACAGAAGGAGTGTGTCAAGGCTACCGTATGTAGTGTACTGATGGTTGCTTGCATTATTAATATTATATATTTGTTGGTCAAACTAAAGCTTCATTCCTCCATTCAACTGGCCATCATTTATATATTTGTTAATCTGGTTCTGTTTCCTGACATACTTTGCATGGGGGAAGCAAGGCGCTAGGATGTATGTACCAAAAGTAAAATTACCACATTAGGCTAATAGAGCACGTGTGTGTTTACAGTGTTGTTCTTGCATTCTAACCAGAGAGAGAGAGAGAGAGAGAGAGAGAGAGTGAGAGTGAGGGAGCGTGTGTCTTAAAGTATTTCGATGGTATGTAATTAGTTCAAATAATTATAGGCCTATATGGTGTGTGTGTAAATTGTTCAAATAAGTGTATATATTTATGGTGTGTGTGCGTGTGTCAGGGTGTGGGTGACAGTCAACCCATTTACCTTCTTACCTAATTACCAGCTATTAGCTATTTGGGACGAAGACCTGAGAGAGAGAGAGAGAGAGAGAGAGAGAGAGAGAGAGAGAGAGAGAGAGAGAGTGTGTGTGTGTGTGTGTGTGTGTGTGTGTGTGTGAGTGTGTATATGTCCAAAAGTAGGACCCTAAAATAACTAAGGGGAATCTATGTTGTAAAGGTGATTTATAAATAACTTGTAGAATAACTATATGCTTCCTCTAAATTGATGTTCTGTTTCGTGGCATCGTTTGGAGGAAAATTAGTACCGTAGCCTGCTCCAGTTTATAACAACAGCCTTACTACTCCTTGCGTGTGTGTCCGTGAGAGAATTGGTCAAGGATTGCGTGCATGGGTTTGGTTGTGTGTGTGTGTGTGTGTGTGTGTGTGTGTGTGCGTGTGGGGGAAACCAAAGACTCGTAACTCGTATGACTGTGTTTGATTTTCTCTTCCTTGTTGGAGAGAGAGAGAGAGAGAGAGAGAGAGAGAGAGAGAGAGAGAGAGAGAGAGAGAGAGAGAGAGAGAGAGACTGTGTGTGTGTGTGTGTGTGTGTAAAAAAATGTATGTGTACATATATATTACCGTATATTCCCATAATTCAGTAATTACCATATAACCTATCACATCGTCTCAGAACTCTAATAATAATAATAATAATAATAATAATAATAATTAAAGGGATAGTAAGTAAGTACCACACCCTTTTGGTACAGTACGGTACATTGGAGCCCCTTGATTCCTCCGAGGTTTACCAGGAAACAGGACCAGATGAACAAAAACAAATGATGCCTTGTTGCTGTGAATAGTATGGAAGAACCCTATCAGTTACTCCCCCTTATATAAAAAAGCCCTAAGGAACTTCAGTAGTCAGTGAGAACATTATCAAAACACATATATTATTATTATTATTATTATTATTCCATCTCTGACTTAGAACATAATCTTATATATATATATATATATATATATATACAAGATTCACTTAGATAGTTATATAGTTTGTTTTGAAGTGAAAGATGAAGCAACACAAACTATGGAGGCTGCATGGTTTTGTTTATCTCGTGTAACGTTGTGAAGGTGCTCAGGAAATCCCGTGTGTGTGTGTGTGTGTGTATGTGTGTGAAGGCCCGTATGTTTAAGTGTGTGTAGCCTAAGTGTACTCTGTGTGTGTATGAGAGAGAGAGACACACACACAGAGGGGGGATAAAGTGAAGGACTGTGTGTATTGGTGTACAGTGTGTGTGTAGGTGTGTGTGTGTGTAGGTGTGTGTGTGTGTATGTGTGTGTGTGATTAAAGCAAAGTATCCCTCTCTTAAGAAACACACACACACACACACACATAATTACGGAGAGAGCTAGTGAGGACCTTGCGTATATCTCTCTAGGAGTGTGTGTGTGTGTGTGTGTGTGTGTGTGTGTGTGTAATTATGAATGCCAGGTTTGGTAATATTCTCTTCAAGTGTCTGCATGTATGTGTGTGTGTGTATGTGTACCGACATGTGCTTGCGTGTGTGTGTCTGTGTGTGCATGGCTGGCTTGCTTGTGTTGTGTGTGCTACGTGCAAGTTGTTATGCTTTGTGTGTGTGTGTGTGTATGTGTATGTGTATCGCATTGTGTGTACGGGATTGTTCATTTGTCTGTGTATGTGTGTGTGTGTTCGTTCATGTGCGTATCACGTTTACATCGATTGTGTACAGAGAGAGAGAGAGAGAGAGAGAGAGAGAGAGAGAGAGAGAGAGAGAAGGGTGTGGGAGGGAGGAAATGAGGGCTTTGAAAAGGAATGCAGGGAAGAAAATGATAAGAGAGAAGGAGAGATACAAAGCTAAATAAAAAGAATGGAAGTTAAATAAAAGGATGGAGGTTATACTTAAAAAATCGAAGTTAAATTAAAAGGATAGAAGTAAATTAAAAGGATATTAAATTAAAATGATGAAAGATAAGTTTAATTAAGGAGACTGTCTTGATGGTAAATTATAAGGTTACTATTTCCTCCTAACTCTACCAGAAAACAGACTGACGCTCTCGTTACTATGTACAGTTGCCAAAAAAGATATTGCGACAACTATTGATACAACATTACATATATTACTGTCCATAGTTGTTTGTAGGGATTATAAGTATGTATTACAGAAGGATATGTTTATTTCCTTCTGTTTTGTTTTTATTTTTACTAATAAATACTCCAAATCATCCTGAGAACCAAATCACCTTCAATATATAAATGTGGGATTTGTTTCGTGTAATAGTGTGGAGGAATCAGTAGTCCTCCAATATACTAATAAGAGTTTCTCCCATTAACCATATTTGTTGACGTGAACAGCTGACCGTGACCACGTGGGTTTGTTTACATTTTTTTAGGTCTGACTGTAGACACGTGGTTTTGTTTACATTTTGTAAGGGGCCGACTATTGACACGTGGTTTTGTTTACACTCCCTGGTGCACTGAATGATACGCACTTTTATTTCGTCTATTATTTTTTTTAGCTGCTTTCCCAAACAACCAACAACTAGTGCGTTGCGTTATGGGGGCAATGCCTTGATGTGTATATATGTATGTATGTACGGTATGTATGTATGTATAGGTGTGTGTGTGTGTGTGTGTGAGTCCATGAGAATATTATGTGTGCGTATCGTGGGTTCTGTTCCTGATTCACGAAATACACTGCATGGAGTTCATTATACGTTATGGTACCGAGGGAAAATAATCACATTGGCTACACTCGTGATACATAATATTTGACCAAGAGGTTTTTACAAGCGCCAAATCTTCTTCCGTCCATACCTGAATATCGCTTTAAAATAATACGTAAGTGACTATTTTAATGGTCAAGGTATATGGCAAATTATATGCATTTCCAGATATATACAATACCATATAATATGTATTTATAATATGGTCTGTATCTGGGTGTAATACTCCCTGGTCAGAAATTATGTATCACGAGTGTACAGTGTTTTCGGGGAGTAAGTAAGATGTATATGAATTAAGAAAGTATAGGCAATATATTCAGTGGTAGTGATAAATCTAGACCCACTGATTTCTCCAAGTTAATCCAACCATCAACAGGCTTCCTTTCATTATTATTGTTATTTTGGTCCTGTTTCCTGACATACTTTGGAGGATTCTAGACTCTCCAATGTACTTAAGGGACCACGTGATGTAGTTAGAAAATTGGAGGTTAGCGAGTCCTTCAAACTTTGCCACGAAACTCCACCACCTACATTGAAGGAGCTTGTTTCGTGGCATAGTCAGGAGGAATCAGAAGCCACCAGATTGCATACACGATCACAGGGTCCCTTAATATATAGGCTACTGGACCCTCTACCAAGTACCAGAGAAACGTAGACTATTTATTGTACAGTGAACTGATTCCCCAAACCATGACAATAAAACAAAACAAAACAAACAAACCACGACAGTGTAACTAATAGATGTACATACACACACACACACACACACATACTCTCTCTCTCTCTTTCTCTCTCTCTCTTTTTCTCTTTTTTTTCTCTCTCTCTCTGTCACACACACACACACGCTTCACCGCCATTGTGATCTCAAGGAAATTGCGTGTGTGTGTGTGTGTGTGTGTGTGTGTGTGAGTGAGTGGCATCTCGGTCGGTGCGTATAGAAGCGTATATATAATTATTATTGTACAGTACATACATACATTCATAGATACATCTCCCTTTCCCTTGGTCAGCAGTGCATCCATCCGAAAGAGAGAGAGAGAGAGAGAGAGAAAGAAAAAGAGAGAGAGAAAGAGAGAGAGAACTTTCCTTTACACACACACAGTTAATAATGGTCGACTTTAAGGCAGATGGGTTATGCTATGAAAGGGAAAGTGAAGAGAGAGAGAGAGAGAGAGAGAGATAGAGAGAGAGAGAGAGAGAGAGAGAGAGAGAGAGAGAGAGAGAGAGAGAGAGAGAGAGAGAGAGAGAGAGAGAATATTCTACTTCCTTAAGGTGGTAATTCTTTTGTTTTTGTACATTGGAGTGACATGATTCCTCCAAAGTATCCTAGGAAACAGGACCAGAAGAGCAAAAATATAATAGTGTTCTGTTGCTTGGATCAGTTTGGAGGATTCAGTTACTCCAGATTTACCAACACAAAACTTCCCCCTTGTTGTTGTTGGTAAATTGGAGGGTTACTGAGTCCTCCAAATTATTCCAGGCAACAGGTGACTCAGGTGTTACAAATGCTGGTGTCTGTTTCTTGGTATTATATTTATTAGTTTGGAGGAATCAGGTGTAGCCATCTCGTTAATGGAAAGAAACATTTATTATATTTTACTCTATAGTATTGAATGTATGTATGTATGTATGTACCTTGGTGAGAGGAGACTGAAAATGATGGTGATGATGATGATGAAAGAGAAAGGAATAGATTATTATGTTTATTTATTTATTTCTCTCTTTCTCTCGTACACACACACACACACACACACACACACACATACACACACACACACACACACACACACACACACACACACACACACACACACACACACACACACACACACACACACACACACACACACACACACACAGATACCTTCCTGGCATCTCGTTTCTCATCCTCATAACCTTTCCCTCTTCCCATCATTCCTTCTCTCACCCACTTGGCCCAGCCCATTGAACTTCCTGTGTAAGGTCAGAAGGTGAGGTCAGAGGAAGAGGAGGAGGAGAGGGAAGGAGAGGAGGAGGAGGAGGAGAGGAGTTGGAGGAGAGGGAGGAGGAGGAGAGGGAGAGGAGGAAGCCACAGCATCCCGTTTGACCTCGACCTGACCTGACCCTTTCCCCTGCCTGACCTACAGACAGACAAACATACCGGGAGAGAAAGGAAAGGAATGGTTATAATTATTGGCTTTTGGAAAAGGGTGGGAAGGGAAAGGGTCGAGAGAACCACACTGAGGAAAGACATAAACAGAAGGGAAGGAGGGAGAGAGAAAATATGGGAGGAAAGGAGGGAGAGAGAAAATATGGGAGGAAAGGAGGGAGAGAGAAAATATGGGAGGAAAGGAGGGAGAGAGTAAATATGAAGGGAGGAAAAGAGGGAGAGAGAAAATATGAAGGGAGGAAAGTAGGGAGAGAGGAAATATGAAGGGAGGAAAGGAGGGAGAGAGAGACTATGAGAGGAAAGGAGTGAGAGAGAAAATATGGGAGGAAAGGAGGGAGAGACAGAAAATGAAGGTAGGAAAGGAGGGAGAGAGAGATTATGAAGGGTGGAAAGGAGAGATAGAGAGAAAATTAGGGGAGGAAATGAGAGAGAGAGAGAAAATGAGGGGAGGAATGGAGGGATAGAGAGAAAATTAGGGGAGGAAAGAAGGGAAAGAAAAAATAATGAATGGAAAGGAGTGTTATGGAGATGAGGAATGAAAATTGTGGGAGAGAAAGTAGGATAGAATAATTTTTGAGGGAAGGGAAGAAAGGGAGGGAGAAGGATGAAAAATGTAAGAACGAGAGAGAAGGAGAAAAGACAAAAAAAGAGAAAAAGGACGAATGAAAAGAAAGAGAAATGGAAAAAGGATGTGAAAGAAAGGAAATAAGGACATGGAGAGAAGGAGGAAAGACAAAAAAGAGAAAAGGAAAGAATGAAAAGAAAGAGAAATGGAAAAGGATGGGAACGAATGGAAAGAAGGACATGGAGAGAATGTTTTGGGAGGGAGAGATGTAGGAAAAGAGGATGGGAGGGAAGAAGAGAAAGGGAATTAATTAAGGAAAGAAGGAAGGAAGGGATGATTGAAACAGGAGTAGAGAGAGGTAAATTATTTGTGGGAAAGGAAGGGAGTCGGGGGGGGGGGGGGAGGGAAGGGAGAGAGGTAGGTAATTATACGTGATGAGAGAGAGAGAGAGAGAGAGGGAGAGAGGGCGGGGAGATAGGCAGTTATATACGGTACCGTAAGAGGAGAGAGAGAGAGTGATAGAGTAGGCAATTTTTATACCTTACGAAGAGAGGAGAGAGAGAGAGAGAGAGAGAGAGAGAGAGAGAGAGAGAGAGAGAGAGAGAGAGAGAGAGAGAGAGAGAGAGAGAAGAGAGAGAGAGAGAGAGAGAGTTAGGTGGAGCGGTCTGTTTAGCAAGTGGAATACTGTGTTGTGTTGTTAATTCCTCAGGGACTCCACCCTTACACACACACACACACACACACAGTAACATGTATGCATATTATTATACATACATCTCTAATACCACATGTACACATAAATACATACATACATCCCTATATACAAACACACACACACACACACGAAGGAACTATTGATAAAAAAATGTATACTGTGTGTGAGAGAGAGAGAGAGAGAGAGAGAGAGAGAGAGAGAGAGAGAGAGAGAGAGAGAGAGAGAGAGGACCTTGAGATGACAATGTGTAGTAAACTTGTCACACTTATACTGTCTGAGTTTTACTGCCCTTCTTCCCCCCACTTACTCCCCTACCTTACCATACCTTACCTTTATCTAACCTTGCCTTCTCCTCCTCCCTTTCATTCCCTGCACTTTTCCCTTCATTTACTTCTTTCTCTTATATTCCTCTCATCAGTTCCTTCCCCTTCATCCCCTAATTTCCTCTTTTATCTTATGTTTCTTTTTACTCACTGTCTTTTTCTACCTCCACTTATATTCCTTTTCTCTTTTCCCTTTCCTTTCTCCTCAATTTTGCTATATTCTTCTTTCTTTACTTCTTCCCCTTTCTATACCTGACCTCTCCTTACCTCACCTTTTCTATCTCTGTTTCAATATGTCTGTCTGTCTGTCTGTCTTTCTATCTGTTTGTCTGTCTGCCTATTGGTCTTTTTGTATCTGCCTGTCTTACTGTCTGTCTGTCTTTCTGTATTTGTCTATCGGTCTTATTGTCTCTGCCTGTCTATCTGTCTTTGTGTATAGGTCTTATTGTCTCTGCCTATCTGTCTTTCTGTCTGTCTATTTAATTATCTCTATGTCTGTTAATCTATATATACTCGTAGTTGTATGGCCTCCCTTTCGTTTTTTCATCATCCTCTTTCCTCCCACTCCTTCCCTCCTCCCCCTCTCTCCTCTACCCTCGACCTACCTATCCCCTCTCTCCTTCTCTCATCCCCCTAACTACCTTTCCCCTCCCTTCTCTACCCTCCCCCCCTCCTCCCCTCCACGACCCCACCACCATCAGTCCCCTTCCTTCCCTTCACATTCCTCGCCTCCATCCAACCCAGGGAAGCCACGCCATTAAATCATTAAAGAAATAATATATATACGTTTAACAGTGCCTTGATTCCTCCAAAGTATGTCACGAAACAAGACAAAATAATATTAGGGGTCCTGTTGCTTGTAATAGTTCGGGGGAATCAGTTACTCCAGATTTACCAACATTGTACCAAACCCCAGTAAATCATTAAACATTTTTTCGTACATTCCCAAAATATAATGAACATACAGAGATTATTCCAAACACTCGAAGCAAAAATATATAAAAGTTGTAAATAAACACACATTATTGAGTTAGAAGCATCGCCAGAAATTATATTACTAGTAATTATAATAGATTGGTATGTATAAAGAAAATGTAATTATACCGGTATGTATTGTAATTATTTAATACGTAGTGAGATCGACTAACAGGCTGGATGGATGGAAGTCGTAAATGTAAACAAAGATGGAGGTCGTAAATGTAAACAAAGATGGAGGTCGTAAATGTAAACAAATATTAAGATCGTGAATGTAAACAAAAATGGAGGTCGTAAATGTAAACAAAAATGGAGGTCGTAAATGTAAACAAAAATGGAGGTCGTAAATGTAAACAAAGATGGAGGTCGTAAATGTAAACAAAGATGGAGGTCGTAAATGTAAACAAAGATGGAGGTCGTAAATGTAAACAAAGATGAAGGTCGTAAATGTAAACAAAGATGGAGGTCGTAAATGTAAACAAAGATTGAGGTCGTAAATGTAAACAAAGATGGAGGTCGTAAATGTAAACAAAGATTGAGGTCGTAAATGTAAACAAAGATTGAGGTCGTAAATGTAAACAAATATTAAGATCGTGAATGTAAACAAACAGTGACGTCACGGGAGCTCGGATGACGTCACTGGGGTCGCAGAGAAAGAGAGATTAAATACAGAGTAATGAGACGTGTGCAAGATGTGTGTGTGTCTGCTTGTCTGTCTGTCTGTCTGTCTGTCTGTCGTGTCTCTGTCTGTCTGATGTTGTAGTGGAATGGTGGTTGGATGGTGACGGTGGTAGTAGTGGTAATGGTAATGATAGTATAGTAGTGGTGGTAGTATAGTAGTGGTAGTGGTAGTGGTGGTGGAAATAGTGGTAATGGTGGTTGTTATTGTGACATTCAAGGTTTTGGTCACTGATGTGTAGAGCCATACACACACACACACACACACACACACACATACAGACTAAGAAGTAGATATAGACTGATAGATGGAGTCACACCCTTTTATACTCCTCCTGCGTACAGTCGTGGTCAAAAATAATCCTCTTCCGTAAGATTTTGAACAGCTTCCCTCTATTCCTTAGCTAATACACTTTCTTATAAATATGTTAAGTTCCTTCCTTCCTTTTCTTCCTTTATTTTATTCCTTTTTTTCCTTCCTTTCTTTGTTTCCTTCTTTTCGTAACTCTTTTTATTCATCTCTAACTTTTCTCTTCTTTCCTATATTTCCTCTCTTAATAACTTATCTCCCCCCTCCCTCCCTCCCTCCATCCATCCTGTCTGTTTTATCCTCCAGTCACTTCTTGGCAGTCATGTCTAAGGAAAATGTTTTATGTATACAGGATGTCTTCTTTGTCTACAAGTATTCTTTTTATATGTTTATTTTTATTATATGATTATTATTAATATTATTATGATTATTATGTTTTATGTACAAGAGACCCTGTGTATTTTACTGTGTGTACTGCGTGTTGTGTAGACCTGTTTTTAATTGTAAAGCTGGCATGGTTTCTCTGGGGGACCGGCAACCATTGTATAAAACCATTGTATAAAAATAATTAGAGGAAATTTATTGACAAAACCACATGTAGGATCTTCACCCGGACAACGTCGGGTATCGCTGCTAGTACATACATGAATACACACATACATACACTCTCACTGCACACACCTATACCCATTTTCTTATACATACATACATACATACATACACTCCCACTCACTATACACACCACACCTATCCATTTTCCCTCCCCCTCATCCACTCTCCCTCACACACACACACACACACACACACACACACACACACACACACACACACACACACACACACACACACCTCCCTTCCCTTTCTCTTCAATTACCCAAGCATCCCATTTTCTGTCATTACACCAAAGAACACGAGATTAGCTAGATCGTCATTTTTCGAAGCCACGACAACGTTATTAGCGACTGACTACAGACTGATTACTATATGCTCCCTACCTACTATACTCTGTTCAAAATTTGTGTTCCTTTTGGCCTCTTATGCTTAGATAGATAGATAGATAGAGCGATAGTTAGATAGATAGATATATAAATAGAGATAGTTAGATAGATAGAAATAGCTATAGATAGACAGATAGAAATAGGTAGATAGATAGAGGCTATAGTGGAACACAATTTTGAACAGACTATAACTGTGGTCGCGTAAAGACGTGTATAATAAAAATTGTAGGCTTCTGTTGATTCCTGCAGACCATGCCACGAAACAAGCCCCTTCCATATAGCCTATAGAGTCTACTGTAGGTGTGTGTGTTTTGTGGCAATATAATTATGAAGGACTCGTTTTATAACCAATTTTCTGACTACTTCACAGGGGTTTCCTTTTTAAAGTACTCGCTGCCCAAACTCATTCATTGTAACTTTCACTTGAACCACTTAAGTCTATTATTGCTGCTGTTGTTGTGTGTGTTGTTGTTGTTTTGCTGCTGTGTGTGTATTTTGCTGCTGTTGTGTGTGTTTTGCTGCTGTTGTGTGTGTGTATGTATTGTTTTGCTACTGATTTGTGTGTGTGTGTTTTGTTTTGCTGTTGTGTGTGTGTGTGTGTGTTGTTTTGTTGCTGCTAATGCTGCTGCAATTGTGTGTGTGTGTGTGTGTGTGTGTGTGTGTGTGTGTGTGTGTGTGTGTTGTGTTGTTTTGTTAACGTGGTGAGTGGGCTGCTGGCATAATTTAAGTCAATAATTCTTTAAACTATCCATTTTGTGTGTTCTGTGGTTGGCTGTCTATCAATCTCAGTTTAACACATGCAGGGAGAGCTAGTAACAACGGGACGTGGTGGTGGGTGTTTTAGTTAAGCTTGGCGTGAGAACTTAACTGTAAATGAAAGAAGGAGGAAGTGATTAAATCTATCCATGTTCGTTGGAAAGGTAAGTGAGTGAAGGAGTCAATAGTATTCTCTCTCTCTCTCTCTCTCTCTTATATACCGTACCGTACAATAAAAAAATATATATAAAAAACTTAAACACACACACACACACACACACACACACACACCAACAAACATACATACATACTTTAGTCTTGTACTGCGGGGGTCGGGTGAAAGGCGGGAAATTACACCCACTGTTTTAGTTGGTTTTTCTGGGTTTGCAAGAGAGAGAGAGAGAGAGAGAGAGAGAGAGAGAGAGAGAGAGAGAGAGAGAGGTAATCACTTCTCGTTCTACCTACCATCTATTTTAACCTTCACCCTCTCTCTCTCTCTTTATCTCTACCTTCCTATTTATCTATCATTTATCCATTTATCTATCTATCTATTATTTGTCCATTTATATATCATTTATCAGTATCTATCTATATATCTATTTATCATTTATCAATTTATTTATCTATCTAAGTTTTCCATCTATGTTATTTTTACGTATCTGTTTATCATCATTTATATCTCTATATTATAATCCTCAGCAGCTCACACAACAGGAGTCATATATTTGGCGCCAAGGGTTTGTTTACACTTGATGCTCTTTTGTCTCGACCCTGGGAGGTTATTTCGTCCCCTTGTAAGACATCCCAAATCTTATTATGGTCTAAAGTACTCTCTCTCTCTCTCTCTCTCTCTCTCTCTCTCTCTCTCTCTCTCTCTCTCTCTCTCTTGTTATGGTCTAAAGTTCTCTCTATATATCTCTCTTTCCACCCTTCGTGTTTCGTTTTTCCTTCACCATTTTTTTCACATCTAATCCACACTGTTTATGTCGTTGTTGTGTTTTATATTTTACCACACACCTCCCCCACCTTCAAAAAACATTTCCTCACGTCAGTACATAGCTTCTCATTCCGTCACCTCACGTACTCTCTCTCTCTCTCTCTTTCTCTCTTTCTCTCTATTGACGCCCTCCTCACCTCTCACCTACATGCATTCCCCATCTCTCAGTGTGGTAATTATTTCTTGGCCTGCCCTGCCCTGCCCTGCCCTGCCCTGCTCTGCTCTGGCCTGCCCTCATTCCTTCTCAACCCACATCCACATATATAATGCTGTGTGTATGTGTGTTTGAGAGAGAGAGAGAGAGAGAGAGAGAGAGAGAGAGAGAGAGAGAGAGAGAGAGAGAGAGAGAGAGAGAGAGAGAGAGTCATCACCATTTCAAACATGATTTCAACGGTACTTGTGTGTGTGTGTGGAGAGAGAGAGAGAGAGAGAGAGAGAGAGAGAGAGAGATTCTAACCTTAACCAACCAACCAACCAACCCCTCCCTCCTCACTCCTGACACACACACACACACACACACACACACAGCCTTACATAATACCCTCAATATTAATTAAGGTAGGAGACTGACTGGCTGACTGACTGACTGACTGACTGACTGGTTGGTTGATGGTAATAGCTTGGGTAGGCATATAATCTCATCCAATTATGTGATTATAGGTCAACTGTTGGATGGATGGGTCCGTGTGGGAGTGACATGGATTATTCTGACCAGGGTCTCTTCTGAACTCTGATTCTGACCTGGTATTATTATTGTTTAGTTGGATTGATGTGAGTGACCTTGGAGTGACATTATTATTATTATTATTATTATTATTATTATTATTATTATTATTCACCTAATGAACATATGTACGATTATTACCTAACTTTATTGTTGTGAATGACCTTGATTGATTTATTTAATACCTTACTCTATTGTAATAATTTTCCTGTGACCTAATACGACCTAATACAATCGGTTTGGGTGACCTGGTTTGACCTTGAATACCTTACTTTTCTGTAGTATTAATAATCCTATGACCTAATGCCAGCGAACGGTGTGAGTGACCTAATTTGACCTTTGACCCACAGAGCGTGACCTCAGCCGTACACAGCCTCGGGGTCAATGGTGACGTGATTACCTTTCCTCAATTCTGTGAAGTCGTGGCCACCATCCTCACCTCTCATGGTAAGTTGTATTCAGTATTATTGTATTGTGTATCACTGTGTGTGACCTTTTTCCATATAGCCTACGAAACAAAACATACCCTCAAATATTATTATACCTTAATTAAGATATATTTTAATGCCAGGAAGTATCTATTTCTGGCGTCCCTTGCATGTTTACAGTCAATTAAGATCAAAGATATCTCAATGTTATATGTGTATTTCCCGTGTAACAAGGACGGTAGTAGCAACGTAATAATAATAATAATAATAATAATAATAATAATAATAATATCATCATAAGTCGTGCTATTTTGATAACACCGGGGACATGTATTTTAATTAGGATCTTCGACAAGGTAATATATTATCTTTTCGACTTATTCTCATAATTTATAAGTTTTGCTCATAATTTATAAGTTTTGGTGTCTTAGATACAATATATGTGACATATTTACGATTAATTTTAGGCATTCGTACCGGCAAATATAGTGTAGGGTGTTTCATAATTTATTAAACCAGTTATGAACTTAGGATACGCAGTCGAACCGAACTATTTACGGGATCATAATATTAAAAAGTATACCTGCAAACAACACACAGAAAACGTATAAATGTATCATGAAAGAAAACCAAAGTGTTGAATGGGTAACATAAGAAGATATTTTAGGCATACCTGATTCTGCTGCCAGCTTTTGAGTTACGCGGAGTATATAGTTATGAGTTATGTGTTTTGGGTTAGTTATGAGTTATGAGTTAGTTGTGAGTTGTGAGTACCATTACAATTAATATAAGCCTATTTAGCCCAGCCAGCCAGACCTCTTATGAAATGCCTGATTATTATTGGTGCTTGATGATAAATTAATTATATTGTAACCCATGTAGAGTTTCCAACGTTTATCAATACTAATGCAGAGGTAAACTGTCGCCTTGGGTAGGGTAATAATTATACATGGAGTAATGCCAGACGATTTTAATGATACAGTAACCTCCGCGCCTTTTCAGAGTTTATAATTGTCTGTTGTGTAATAATGGTGTAAATATTCTTGTTGTTTAATTAAGTATAATATTGTGTGGTTGTAGTACAATTAATTTAGTTGTTTTTGTATTTAGGAATTCACTTTTGTCTCTCATGGGTTGTAGTTCAAGTTCAAGTTCAAGTATTATACCTGGGCCATGGGTAAAAGTGTGGGGAGATAAAATACGGAACATCAACTATTTCAAATTTGGCGGGTTTGTGGAGTTGTTGGTTTGGGAGTGTTGATGTGAACGACGACGGACAGATGGCGTGTGTGAGGCCTCGGACAGTGTTGCCAGGTGCAGCGAAATTCCTCAGTTTTAGGGAATTTTGAAGTCCATACGGAGAAATAATATAAAGATCGTTCAAGAGTATATGGGGACATTTCTATCAGACGAAAATTAATAACGAGCAAGTCCATCTATCTATAGCTACAAATGTAAACAGGGAATTATTGAGGTAAATAGGGAAATTCTGATGTTGAAGTTGGGGAAATATCATCATGCAGTAGACCTGGCAACACTGCTGTTCAGTAACCCTGCAGCTCTCACGGTGGATACTCACGGCGTTCAAGTCTCCCACGAATTATCCTTTTTTTGTCTGTTTATATTACCGTTTGAGGAAAGGTTAGCTGGCCCGCGGAAGCCTCAGTGATTTCTACAGTGTTGAGAGTTGTGTTGAAAAGTGTAAAGTTGACAAAGGGGAGAGTTTTGTAGAGATTTGTGACTGTGTGTGTGTTAAAGATCCTTCCTTCCTTCCTTCCTACTCAGCTGATCACTTCAGGTAAGTAAGTCACCACACCTTGACACCCTTATAACTTATCCCTCCTTCCCTCCCTTACCCCTCTTCACTCCCTCCCTCCACCCTCTTCACTCCCTCCCTCCACCATTCCCCCTCACCCTTCCCTTCCTCCCTCTTCCCTCCCTTCCTCCTTCTACCATTCTCCCTCCCTTACCCCTCTTCACTCCCTCCCTCACCCTCACTTCCTTCCCTCCCTTACCCTCCCTCTACCATTCTCCCCCCCTCCTAATCCCTCCCCTTCCTTCCCTTCTCCATTCCTTCTCCCCTCCTCCCTTCCCTCACCTTTCTTTCCTCCCGTGAGAAAATCATCAGATCATCCCATACCTTCCGTTAATCTTGCTAATCTCTCCCTCCTTCTGTGTGTGTTTTTATTGACGCTGGGATATTTTAACTAACGGAAGAAGAATTATTATTGCTGTGTGTGTGGGGTTTTTTCTGGGATGGTGGTGGTGGTGGTGGGGGGGGAGGGGTAGCCTAACCTTACACTCGTATTCTCTCTCCATATGGGGATAACATGCTTTGGGTACACCAGCAAAGCACCTTGATTCTCCAAAGTAAACCAGGAAACAAGTATATACCGGATTAAAACAAAAATAAATCATACGCAAATAACGGTAATTCATTCAATATTTACCAAAAATAATAGTGACCTGTTGCTCGGAATAGTTTGGAAGAATCAGTTGCCCCAGATTTAGTTAGGCTAATTAAAAGTCACATTGATTTCTTTACCTAATTTATATCAACATAAATATTTGGGGTCTCCTTTCACGTAATTGCTTTCATATTTCCAAAGAACACTCACTCCTACCTTGGCTTTTGTTGGTGTTACGAGATGAGTGTTTGTTTATTTTATTGTTTGGTTGTTTATTTGTTTGTATATTTGTTTGTTGAGCGAGGGAGGTTGCTAAACAGTCTGTAAACACATGGTTGGTTGGTTGGTTAATATGTAGCAACTGATTCCTCCATACTTTTCAAGCAACAATGACTACAAACAGGCTACCATTGTATTTATTTAATTAATCAAAGACACTTTAATATACTGTCCCCTTATTAATAATTAATCCCTAACCCATCGTTTCTTAATGTTACCTATAATTACCTTGATGTTTATTATTCTATCATTAACACACACTAATTTCAGTAATCATTATCCGTATAGGCAATACACAAAGGGATGGTTACCGAATTATCCTACCTTGATGTTTATTATTATTGCTTACTAAACTCGAAACAGAGAGAGAAGCCGTCGTAGTGTGAATGATGGGGTGCGAGGTGAAGAAAGCTTGACAGAGAGAGAGAGAGGAGAAAGAGAGAGAGAGAGAGAGAGAGAGAGAGAGAGAGAGAGAGACGAGAGAGAGAGAGAGAGTCCTGATAAACAGATATTCTATAGTTTTTAGTTTATTAAAGAGAAAGAAGAGTGAAAGAGAGAGTGTCTATGGTGAATGATTCAGGTGGGAGTGTGTGTTGTGTTGTGTGCAGAAAGGTGTAAACAGGTGAAAGGATGAATGATGATAGTGATAGCAACATAATACAGAGAAGAAAGATGTGGAAATATATATATATATATAAAGGGATAGATAGTGGATGGTGTGAATGGTTTTGGTGGAAGAGAGTGTTGTGTTCAGAAAGTGTAAACAGGTGAAAGGGTGACACAGTGAAGATAGATGTAAAAATATATAAATAAATGCGATAGATAGTGGATATGGTGATTAATTCAGATGGGAGGGAGTGTTGGGGTTGAAGTATATACTGAATGAGAATAGGTGCCATTTTCACCACAATATAAAAAATAAATAAAATATAGATAACTCGCTCTTGGGACGGTGGTCTGTGTGTGTGTGCTTATCTATTTTGTATTCTTACATGAGTGAGTCAAGCTTGTTATTCTTCGTCTTCGTCTTGATTGTTACTTCGTGTGTGTGTGTGTGAGAGAGAGAGAGAGAGAGAGAGAGAGAGAGAGAGAGAGAGGGTAGATTGAGGGGGTTGGTGTGAAATGTGTGAGAAAGAGAGAGAGGGTAAGGTTAGGGGGTTGGTGTGTGTGTTGCCTAATTTATCCCTGTGACCTCGAGAATGGATACAGTTGCACTTGCGATGACAGTGGGAGGCTGCAGGGGTTCCAGGGTTTGGTTTTGTCATTTTTAGAGATTATGATTCCTCCAAACTATTCCTAAGAATTTGTAAGGAAGGAAGGAAAGGAGAGAGGGGTTGTGATGTAAAAGAAGGAGGGAGAGTGTGCATGAGTAAAATGGGAGGGATGATGGTTTGTAAAGAAGGAAGGAAAGGAGAGAGGGGTTGTGAATGAAAAGGGAGGAAGGACAGAAGGGAGGGAAGTAGGGAGGGGATTATGTTACTAAGGCATGTAGAGAGAAGAGGGAGGAGAGAGGTAGTGAAAGGATAAGAGTAGGGGGAGGGAGGGAGGGAATGTGGAGCTGATAAAGACCGAAAAAATGGATTTGACACGGAGATAAATAGAGGAACTTTAAACTGAATGGGAGTAAAGGAGAGAGTAAAGAATGGAGGAACATAGAGTAGGAATGTGTGTGTACAGTTACCAGCAAAAAACACCGCCATCGAGAGAGAGAAAGAGAGAGAGAGAATATGTATGAAAAGGAGGAAAACCAACATGAATTTATACACACACACACACACACACACACAGACACACAGACCACACAC
>JAWZYT010001716.1:0-67500 GCA_034508575.1 Petrolisthes manimaculis
ATTGAGGTGTGGGTAGCTTTCAGTAATTTGTATCAGGTTAAGCAATGCTATGTTAAATTAGGCTACCTTAAATTGTGTTGGTTTAAATTTGACAAGAATATAAATATAATGTATATACGTGTTAGGTTTGTAGGTATGCTTTAACCTCGAGTCAAACCAGGGCAAAATATGGTAAGGGTAACAATACTGGGAAGAGAAGAAAAAGTGATCTCAAATCCCATACACTTGGGGACAATTTGCCCTGTTGTGTAGCCCCGCGGGGGACGAGACTGACACACTGGTGATGGGGGCAATTAAAAGGTCGTGTCGTATGTGGTGAGGCCTGCAGTTGGAGGTGGAGGAGGAGGAGGAGGAGGAGGAGGAGGAGGAGGAGGAGGAGGAGGAGGAGGAGGAGGAGGAGGATGAGGAGGAGGAGGAGGATGAGGAGGAGGATGAGGAGGAGGAGGAGGAGGAGGAGGAGGAGGAGGGATGTCAGAGAGTGTGGTGGAAAAAATAAGATGAAGGAGACGAGTGGGAGGCTGATAGCTTGGTAAAGAGAGAGAGAGGAAAACCCGGAGCAAGAAGAGGAGGTAAGAAAGACGGGAAGAACCGACAGGATGTGGAGAAGACACAGAGGGTACCGCAGGAGGTCGTGACAAGAGGAAGAAGAGACAGGGAGGGACAGAGAAAAGAAGAGGAGGAATGGGGCGGGGGGAAGACGTTCGCGTGAAGGCAGAAGGAAAATATGATGATTGGGACAAGCAGGAGGAAAAGGAAGAAAAAGAGTATAGAGGAAAATGAAACCCACGAAAGAAGGATAGAAGAGAAGCAGGAGAAAGAAGATGATGAGCAGCTAAAGGAGATGAAAGAAAAATAAGATGAAGGAGCAGATGAAGGAGAAGGGGGAAAGGAAAGGCGATCCTTGAGTGAGTCAGGAACACCCTTAAAAGACATCATAGTTTGTCTCCCTCGGGCTATTTATTTACTCAGCGTCGTCAGGTGAGTGAAAGGAAAGACAAATGGCAGAACTCATTTAGTGATTGTGACAGGGAGGAGTGGAGTGTTGAGAGGGGAGGGAACGGAAGGGGAGAGAGGGAAACAGGCAGAGGAAGGGACGGGAGATAAGAGGGGAGGCAGGACAGAGGTGGAGGAAGGGGGGATGGAGAGGAGAGGAGAGGGGGAGGAAGGGGAGGAGGTGGAGGAAGGGAAGGAGAGAGGAGTGGAGGCAGGACAGAGGTGGAGGAAGGGAAGGAGAGAGGAGTGGAGCGAGGACAGAGGCGGAAAAGGGAAAGTAGGAGGAAAATAGAAGTAGGGGCCAGGACGACAGGCATGGGAGGGGAAATATGAATGAAGAGGGGAGTATAAGGGGAAAGGAAGGTGAGAGAGAGAGAGTCAGACACGACTAACCTCTTTTTTCCCACCTTCAACACGCTCATTCACACCTTCCTTCCCTCCCCCTTCCCTCTCCATCTCGAAAACCCTCTCATACGTACCCTCTCTTTTCCTCTTTCCTCTTCAAATTTAAAATCCCTCTCATCTGCTCCTCCTTTTCTCTTCTCTCTCCAAACCCTATAAAGCACCTCTCTCACATTTACTCTCCTTTCCTCTCCTTTCCTCACGTCTATAACCCAAGCCCTTAATCACGTCATTTTTCCCTCTAATAATATCCATTCAGCTAGGGGACACCGTGACCACTTCAGCGTCACAGAAAAAACAAGAAAAACACACACACAACAAACCCAGAAAGAACAAGAAAAAATAAACACAACAACCCCAGAAAGAACAAGACCAAAAACACAACAACCTGAAATCAATAGTCGTAATAGTCGTCTTGTGTATGGGGGACATTTTCAGTGGCCTGGTGGTCGTGGGGTCGTGTCTCAGGTGTGGAGCGTCCCGTAGAGGAAAGCAACGACTCCAGCTGCCTTGTCGTCCCACCAACTTTCAGGAAACACCCTCAAAGAAAGAGTAGGAAGAGTACCGATGGATACCTCAGGGAATGGTGGTGGGGGTAGTGGTAAGTGTTGGTGGTAAAAGTGGTGGTGGTGATGGTGGTAAAAGTGGTGGTTGTGTTGTTGTTGGTGGTGGTAAGTGTTGGTGGTAAAAGTGTTGTTGTTGTTGTTGGTGTGGTGGTGGTAATTGGGAGTGCTAGTGGTGGTGAGGTGATGGTAACAATGATGGTGTTGATGGAGGCTGGTTGGTGTAGCAGAGATGGTGTTGATGAGAACGATAAGAATAATGATGGTGGTAGTAAAAGTGGTGATATTGGTTTAGTAGTGTTGGTAGTGGTGATGCTTTGTCGTGATAATGAGTTTGATGATAATGATGATGGTGGTTTGTGGTGGTGGTATTGGTGGTGGTGGTGGTGGTGGTGGTGGCACTGGCACTGGCACTGGTTAGGGTGCCAACCAACTATGACCAAAGTTTACGAGCGGTCATTCTCAAGTGCTTATTATTAAGAGAAACACGTTTACTATACAGGGTTACTTAATTAGGGGAGAGTATAACTTTTGTTACATTAGAGTATCTTGATTCATCCAATGTTTACCAGGAGACAAAACCAGGTTGGGAAAAATAATGGTGGTCTGTTGTAATGAAAGATAGTTAGGAGGAATCAGTTGCTCCAGATTTACCAACACTGTACTATCCCCTTATGGTCAATGTTGATAGGGGACGCCTCGACACGCATTATGCAGTAAAGTCCCAACAATTCCGAATATATACTAAATTACGATGAAATGAGGACGGTGACACAAACCTCTGTAATACATTGACTCAGCACATCTCATATTATAACCTTTCATTATGAGAGAGAGAGAGAGAGAGAGAGAGAGAGAGAGAGAGAGAGAGAGAGAGAGGATGCTAACCCCCATGAGACAGGAAGGAAATCTACCTCCTACTTCTGCTGTTGGTGGTTGTGAGGTGTTCCCCGCCGCTCTGTTTGTTTGTCCTACTTTATGTCTTTTCCTGAGGACCTCCGTGTTGTTTCTGCTCTCAATAGGCCTGGCTGCATGGGGGGGGGGGGGGGGGCGTGTGGTAGTGGTGGTAGTGGTGGTGGTGGTGTTGGTGTAGTGGAGTTCGTGTTGGTGTTGTTCTTTGGTAGAGCTTGTGCTACTGTGGCTGCTATTGCTGTTTTTGTTGTTGTTATTGTTTTGTGTGTGTGTGTGTGTGTGTGTATTATGGTGTGTATACATACTGATAATTTCTGTATATGGCTGAGAGATGTATGTGTACGCGTCTTTGTGCGTGTGTCAGTAATCATTTGATATACTGTATAGTTGTGTTCTGGTGGGAGTGTATGTATGCATGTATGTATGTATCATGGAGAATTTGGGTGCACAATATAAGTGCCTTCGAAGTCTGAAAATGCGTCCTGGGAAGGTTTGTGTGTGTTATGTGAAGTTGAGCATGTGTATGTGTATTGCTGGCTGCCTTAATGCTTGTGTGTGTGTGTGTATGTGTGTGTGTGTGTGTGTGTGTGTGTGTGTGTGTGTGTGTGTGCTGGCCCCCCTCTCCTTCCAATGTGTCGTGTGTCCTCTCATGTTGTATGTGTTTATTGAGGGGTCGCGTGTGTCATTTTCCCAGGTATATTCATGTTGTCTGGCAAGGGGACAATTTTTTTTTTTTTTTTTGTACCTGCTGTGACGTCGAGACCTGTGCTGTTTATATAAGTACAATCAGAAGCCATATATTCTACACACAGAATTACAAGCCATCTATCCTACACACAGAACTGACATGTGGTGTAAAGTGGGGTGTACCGTGTATACTTTGTCGTGACAAGATGTTAAGTGGAGGAGACTACTGATTCATCCAACCTACGCTAAGAAACACAACCCGAGGCCCCTGTAGGTTGTTTCCTGACATAGTTTGGGGGATCAGTCGCCCACGATTTATACCCGACAGATAATCCACTGTAAACAAACTAACTATTCACTCCATGTGGTGTTGTTACCAGAGCTGTATGTACACCAACAAACAATCAAACACCCAATGTAGCCTATTCTGCCTCGTGTGTGTGTTGTGTGTGTGTGTGTGTGTGTTAGCATGAAATAAACACACATGCCAATGTACAAAAAAAGAAAAACAGGTTGTCTTGTTTTTTACCCTCACTTATCTTGACTAAGTGTGTGGATGTATGTCTCGTGACTGTACTATTGGCCTCAGAGCTTCGTCACCCTGACATTTTGCTTCTTGACTATAATTTATCTGGTAACATTGTCGTATGAACGTTGCCAAGGGTACGATGATCGCCATTTTCCTATCTAGCCTTCATCCTCTCTCGTGTTTGCTTTCACTGCCTGGTAAAATGTTGTCAAGGGGAGAATACCAACGACAAAGAATATTATATATATACATTTTCCGTTTTCCCCTCATTTTACAGACAAGACTATAATACTTTATAATATTCAAGACATATTCTATCATACTATTAACCGGTGATGCACAATTAAGGAAGGATATCATACTTAACTATTTTATTTGTTTTATACAATTGCCAGCACTTGTAACTGGTACAGGAAATAGGGGACTGACAATGCTGAATGCACCAGTTATAAGTGCTCGCAACTGTAATATTAATCATCCCTTAATTAAAGATGAGCACTGACAGACGACAATTCTCTTCTTTTCTCTCATTTAGAGGACTCTGGACCGTAGTTTAAAAAATTGAGGGCCCTACTGGAGCTTTATAAATCCTCCAAAATAATCCAGACTACAGAACCCTTAAGGGGGGTAATTCGCTTTTGTTAAATTGGAGCTTCTCGATTCCTCCAAAGCATGCTAGGAAACAGGACAGAAGGGCAAAATAATGGTGTTCTGTTGCTTGGAATAGTTTAGAGGATTCAGTTGCTCTAGAATTATCAACACAAAACATCCCCCTTAAAATTGGTGTCTCGTGTTTATTTTTTGTGTAACTCGGGGTAGTGGTTGTTGTGGTAGTGGTTGTTGTGGTGGTGGTTGTTGTGGTAGTGGTAGTGGTAGTGGGTAGTGGTTGTTGTGCGGAGTGGTCGACGTGGCAGTCATCTATATAATTTTCGTGTAAAACAAACTACACACACACACACACACACATACACCTAAGGGCCTGTAGATCGTTCATTACCAACTTGGGCCTCACATGTTGCGAGTCAGGCTATACACACACACACACACACACACACGCACGCTAATCTCAAGAGTCATCAACAAGAAGTAAACAATAGCACTCAGTTTCCTCTCATCCCCCCCCCCCTCTCTCTCTCTCTCTCTCTCTCCTCGTCGTACCCCCCTCCCTCTCTCTCTCTCTCTCTCCTCTCTCTCTCTCTCTCTCTCTCTCTCTCGTCGTAACAACAGTAGGTAGTGATTTCAAATGACACACACCGTCCTTGTTTTGACAGCCAGAGTAGCTTCCTTCTTTTCTTTTCCTTTTTTTTTCCTTTTTTCTTTTTTTCCTTTTTTTTCCTTTCCTTCGGTTCGGCGTGTGAGGACATTAAGACAACACAATAGATAAGGTAATGAATGACTCCGGCAGGCGACTCGTACAAAGCTGACTAATAATAACCCACTCACTCACTGACTCAACGTATTGACTCAACTCTCACCCACACACCCATTCATTGACTCACACTCATCCACTGACTCACACCCACACCCACTGACTCACATACCCATTTACTGACTCACACACACACACACTGACCTCACACACTACATACCCACTCATTAACTGACTCGGCAAGCGATAGGAAGATAAGGAGGCAAGAGATAAAAAAGAGAAGAAAGTAATTGGTTCCTTTATTCTTTCCTTCATTTCCCTAACTCGGCAAGAGAAAGGAAGTGTAGGAGACAAGAAAAAGTAAGACGAAATAAGCTAGTTCCTTCCTTCCTTCCTTCCTTTTCTTCCTTCCTTCCTTCCTTCCTTTCTTATATCATTTTTCCCATAATTCACTTCCCTCTGAGTTGCAATATTTCAACTCGGATTTAATCGTATTTAAGTTGGTTGGTTAAAGTTGATAAGTGGTTAGTTAGTTAGTTGATCGGTTTGCTGGTTGATCAATTGGTTATTTAATTAATTGGGTCATTCATTATACAGTTAGTTATTCTTATGGACTATATGGGAGTATGGGAGTCATTTAAAGGGGAAGTCTTATGTTGGTAAATCTGGAGCAACTGAATCCTCCAAACTATTACAAGCAACAGAACACTATTATTTTTGCCCTTCTGGTCCTGGTTTCTAGCATACTTTGGAGGAATCAAGGCACTCCAATGTAACAAAAACGAACTATACCACCTTAAGAAGATAAAGAGTTCAAGGTGAATATAACCTAAAAGAAGAAACGTTGCTCAGTTCCCGGGTGGCGACAGGGACAAGTTTGAGTGTCTGAGGAAAGAGGAAAAGCTTGGTGGTTGGGGCTTGATGAGGGGGGGAGGGGGGGGGGGGGAGGCACTTGAGTCAACAGGGAACCATGTCTCATATCAGGCCTGGGCGTCGGCTCATCACTCCTCGCCTCCATGCCTCTGTCACAACCACAAAATTAGACTCGCTTTCTCAGCTGCTGTATGAAAGGTACAGCAGGTGGGCACGACACACACACACACACACACACACACACACACACACACACACACACACACACACACACACTGGCACACGTGTAAACCTCCCAAAAGAGGCTTTAAATATGTCTAAGAGAGCAACATTTTGCGACCATCAACAACCCTGTAATGGGTTTGCTTATCACAGCCAGAGACAGCAATCATAGAGCACCTGATGAGGGCTCACAGTGCTGGGTGCTGAGTGAGACGACCCCGCTGAGCGCCTCATTATCTGGTAATAATTTGGAAATGTTGTTTAACCAAGATGGATGGACTTGGCGCCGGGAGTGTCGCCGGCACCAGTTGCCACACCTCCTCTCCTGGGCCAGATTTACGACATCATTTGGGTGAATTATGATATCCAGTTGGTGCCCACACGAGGAACACGCCCGCCTCTACTCGGGCGGGTCGTGGGGGGGGCGTGTTGGTGTGGTAGGAGGCGTGCTAACAAGCTCAAATAATAAAGAGACAAGATGTGGCTGAAGGTAACCCAGGCGCCAGATGCCTGAGCAGTTTTGTCGCCAGAGTGTCAAGGCGGAACGTCAACTTGCTTCACTCGTCCCACTTATTTCTCTCTCTCACCCCTCCCTCCCCCTCTCCTCTCCTTTCCTATTTTTCCCTCTTTACCTCTCCTTTCTTCTTTCTTCCTCCTTCCCTCTCCTTTCATCTTTCTCCCTCCTTCCTTCTCTTTCCACTTTCCTTCTAATTTTTCTCACATTTTCTTTTTCCTCCTTTCCAAGCAGAGAGAGAGAGAGAATAGAGAGAGAGGAGAGGAGAGGAGAGAGAGAGAGAGAGAGAGAGAGAGAGAGAGAGAGAGAGAGAGAGAGAGAGAGAGAGAGAGAGAGAGAGAGGAAGGTTTAACGAGTAGGTAGGTAGGTAGGTAGGGGTTGTAGTGACGCATGGTGACACTTCTTTACATGGACTTTTTAATGGGTTGGTGGGAGGGGGGCGAGTGTCCGGCTGAGCAAGGAGGTATTAGGCCAGGCACAAATCAGACATGATGTGCTGGCGTGGGTCGTGGCTCGGAAGGATTTAAGAGACCTACACTTCCTTGCCAGATGTGTGTGTGTGTGTGTGTGTGTGTGTGTGTGTGTGTGTGTGTGTGTGTGTGTGTGTGTACTTCGCCTGACTTGCTTTATGGCCACCAGACAGATAACTAAGGTGTTCATCCGAAGCTACTATACATACTGGCACGCGCACCTATATATACATGTATGTATGTATGTACACGACGCATATATATATACTTACACAGACACAGACACACACACACACTCACATGTAACACGTGTACACAGACAGAATGATATATGTATAATGGTGTATAGCTTTTAATCACATACAAAGGAAGAAAAATAAAATGGGGAAAATCAACGAAGCAAAGCAGAGGGAAATGTTAGAGGTGTATGAGAACAACCAATAATTATAATAATAATAATAAAATATAATAATAATAATAATAATTAAATATAATAATAATAATAATAATAATTAAATATAATAACAATAATAATAATATTAATGTGAAAGAACAAAACTTCTTTCAATGTTTACTCTTCTCTTTCTCTCTCTCTCTCTCTCTCTCTCTCTCTCTCTCTCTCTCTCTCTCTCTCTCTTCTCTCTCTCTCTCTCTCTCTCAAGCCGGGTAAAGAAATTAGTATGACATTTGTATTTGTTGTGAGAGCATCATTATCTCTCCCTGTGTCCCTCTAACATTACACATTCCCACCCCTAATGATCACCAACTGTGTCAGGTTTGGGGGACATCTTTCTACCAATTGAGGGTCGTGTGATTGTGTATGAAAATTGGAGGCTTCTGATTCCTTCTGACCACGCCACGAAACAAGCTCCTTCTTTATAGGTGTGTGAGTTTCGTGGCAATATCTGAAGGACTCATTTACCTCCAATTTTCTGACAACATATGCAGGATTCTTAAAATATTTTCATTCGACATTTTACTGTAGTTTAATTTCTGTAGACTTTGGTTAATTAAGGGCATATGAGACCTGGTGGCTTCTGATTCCTCCTGACTATGCCACGAAACGAGTTCCTTCCCTGTAGGTGGTGTTTCGTGGCTATATTTGAAGGACTCATTTATCTCCAATTTCCTGACTACATCACTGGGTTCCTTAAGGTGGTAATAATATTTTGGGTACATTGGAGTGCCTGGATTCCTTCAAAGTATGCCAGGAAACAGCCCCAGGTTAACAAAAATAATGGTGTGTTGTTGCTTGGAATAGCTTGTTGCTCCAGATTTACCAATACAAAATTTTCCCCTTAACTGACTGACTAATACTCGGGTATATAAAACACTGTCACTCATTCACTCACTCACTCTTTCATTTACACTCACTCACTCTCTCATTCACTCCATTACAAGAAAAACACACACACTGACACACTAACTCACTCACTCATTCACTAACTCACTCACTCACTCATTCACTCACTCACATACTCCCACCCTTCTCTTCCCTCTCTCTCACTCCCTTCTGGCACTCCTTCCTTCCTCTTCCCTGGCACTCTTTGGTGGGTGAAATAGTAGTTCGTATAAATCGGCACTGCGTGAGGGTATAATTATCGCGAATTTACGACGAAAAAAAAGCAAAGAGGTGATTAATTTTTCGCGTAAGTGGATGCTCTAAGTATGGCAACATCAAGGGGGGGGTGGGGTGCCAAGGGGGGGTGGGGGGGTGCCAATGAGTGCCACAGGTTCTTGGCATCCCTTTCTTGCTGTCTGGGCTAGGGCTAATGGGGGTAGGGAAGGGGTATGTATGTATGTGTGTGTATAGGGGGGGGGGGTATGTGTGTGGGGGGTGGAAGGGTATGTGTGTGTATGGGGGGAGGGGGTGGAAGGGGTATAAGGGGCTGTGTGTGTGTGTTTTTGTGGCCCTCTGTGTAAACTTGTGTACCCACGCTATTACAGGGGTAAAACGCTTCATGGCCCAAGGCAAGAAGGGCACAAGGGGGAGAGAGTGATGGGTGGGTGTGTGTGTGTGTGTGTGTGTGTGTGTGTGTGTGTGTGTGTGTGTGTGTGTGTGTGTGTGTGTAAGAGAGAGAGAGAGAGAGAGAGAGAGAGAGAGAGAGAGAGAGAGAGAGAGAGAGAGAGAGAGAGAGAGAGAGAGAGAGAGAGAGAGAGGAGGGGGGAAAAAGGGAAGGAGAATTAGGAGAGAAGTGTAGAAAACGGGGTGTACGAGAGAGAGAGAGAGAGAGAGAGAGAGAGAGAGAGAGAGAGAGAGAGAGAGAGAGAGAGAGAGAGAGAGAGAGAGAGAGAGAGGAGGGGGGAAAAAGGGAAGGAGAATTAGGAGAGAAGTGTAGAAAACGGGGTGTACGAGAGAGAGAGAGAGAGAGAGAGAGAGAGAGAGAGAGAGAGAGAGAGAGAGAGAGAGAGAGAGAGAGAGAGAGAGAGAGAGAGAGAGAGAGAGAGAGAGAGAGAGAGAGAGAGAGAGAGAGATTTGGGAGAACGGGTTGAAGAGAGAAGAAATAGAAAGAAACGAGAGAGGAGGGAGAGGGAAGGGAAGGAAGAGGGGAGTGCATGGGTTGTGTCTGGTGAGGTGAGAATCCGTGTGGGAAGTAATGGTGTTGAATGAGGGAGGGAAAGCCAAAAGGGATAATTTTATGACGTCCGCTGATGAAGAAACGAAAGGAATAGGTAAAAATAAATAATAATAATTAATAAATATATAAATAAATAAATAAATAAATAAATAAATAAAGACTAATGTAACGACAACAGACAATTATTTACACGAGTGTTAACAAGAATACATGAGAAAATTATCTATTTAGGAATGATCTTACCTCGTGTAGTACCGTAGTAGTAGTAGTAGTTGTGGTAGTAGTAGTAATAGTAGTGGTAGTGGTAGTGGTGGTAGTAGTATTAGTATTAGTAGTAGTATTAGTAGTAGTAGTAGTAGTAGTAGCGGTAGTGGTAGTAGTAGTAGTGGTAGTAGTAGTAGTAGTAGTAGTAGTAGTAGTAGTAGTAGTAGTAGATAGATGGTGAGTATTGGTTTCCTTTTCCTTCTCAGTAATGTTGTTATTACCTAAAGTCTTAAGTAAGGGGAGATGCTTTTGTTGGTGAATTAGAAGGTCAGTGATTCCTCCAAACTGTACCATGAAACAGATCCCTTATTACTACCATTGAGGGCGTCTGTTTCCTGGCAAAAGTAGTTAGGAGGAAATGGCAGCCTCTCAATTTGCCAACGTAGAAAATTTCCCCTTATTTAAACACTTAAATTGGGTTCACATTACACCTTTGTTTTCATTCACTCTTAAGTCAGAAAATTGGAGTTATACGAGTCCTTTAAATGGTTCCACGAAACACCAACGCCTTATATGGAAGGAGCTTGTTTCATGGCGTGGTCAGGAGGAATCAGAAGCCTCCAAATTTTTCATGCACGATCACAGGGTGCTTAAAAGTTAATCACATATCACGTTCTCTTTGCCATTACCTCCTCCACACTCTCTTTTCTTTTCTCTCACTTTCTCCCACGATCCTCCGGTGGCTAATTCTCGTTTGTACATTCCTCCACTCTCCCTCCCTCACCGTCTTGACTTCTCTCACGGAGGTATTGTGTATGTATGTATGTGTGTATGTGTGTGTGTATGTGTGTGTGTGTATGAGAAAGTGTTTAGCCTATGTCTGCAAGTGTGAATGTGTGTGTGAAAGCGTTTATGTTTGCGTGTGCGTGTGAAAGCGTTTACGTCTGCAAATGTGTGTGTGTGTGTGTGTGTGTGTGTGTGTGTGTGTGTGTGTGTGTGTGTGTGTGTGTGTGTGTGTGTGTGTGTGTGTGTGTGTATGTGTGTGAAAGTGTTTATATTTGCGTGTGTCTATGAAAGTGTTTACGTTTTTTTGTTGTGTAGGTGTGAAAGTGCTTACGTTTGTGTGTGTGTGTGTGTGTATGTGTGTGTGTGTGTGTGTATGTGTGTGTGTGTGTGTCCCTGCCTTTCCCATGAGTCTGCCTTGGACACCTGCCCTCCTAGCTGCTCATGTCGTGTTGAGTTGAGCCCCGGCCTCCCTGACAAGCCACTGAGGCCCCAAGTGAGAGCCTTCTTTCTTTACCATGCCAACATCACCAACCACCAACACAAGACCTCAGTTAAAAAAAAAAAATTGAGGGCCCTTACTGGAGCTCTGTGAATTCTCCAAACTACTCCGGGCAACAGATTCCCTATTAAAAATACTGAAGGATCCTGTGGTCTGGATTAGTTTGGAGGATTCACAGAGCTCCAGTAAGGGCCCTCAATTTTTTTTAAAACTACGGGACCAAGACCTTAGCTGATCCCTCCTGACGCCACACCGCAACAACACCACGCCACGCCACGCCACGCCACGCCACGCCCTACCTCCAGACACGCCACCCTCACCTCTGAATATATACGGTACGCACACAAACACACACAAGCTGACAAGTAGATACACGCAAACGCAGACACTCTCACACACTAATAAAATTCAGTAACACCCACACATGCATACACACACATACGCAAACGCAGGTACGGTACTTTAACACACACACACACACACACACACACCTACCCATATATTTTCCCTCTCCTTCCTCACCTATTCAACATGTTCCGTCCTTTTCACTCCATCATAAACACCTCTCCCCCTCACTTGTACAGTCACCTTCAAAAGTCCTACAACATGCACCAATGAATGAAACTGCTTCGAAATTTGATCCGAAATTATAGTTGATGGTCTCTGAAGAAGTATTCCTTTAAAAGATTCACTCGAATGAATATCCTGTAGTTTCATTCGCTTGTATGTTACCGGACTTTAGATCCTAACTAAACATATCTCCCCTTCCCCTCTCACCTATCTATTCCTCTCGCCTTCCTACCTCCCTCCCTTGTCATTCTTTTCCTTTCCAACCTTCCCTTACTCATGCCTTTCCCCTTTCAACCTTCTAAACTTGCCATTAATTTCCCTTCTAACCTCCTATATCCACCCCCTCATACATATCCCACCCTTCCCATCCATTTCCCTTCCAACCCCCCCTCCCCCCCCCACACACACATACCCCCCCCCCCCTACACACACATACCACTTCCCTCCAGACATTTATAAACATCTGTTACTATGACTAAATGATAAGCAGCCTCGTTTACCACTTGATAAACGCTCCAGGTATACTTCACGTCATGACGGATGGTTGGGGGAAGGTGTTGCGATTGATGGAGGGTTGGTGGAGGGGTGGGTGGTGGGTGAGTGTTGGTGAGTGAGGGAGTGGTGAGTGGTGGTGAGTTGAGGGATGGATGGGTGGAGTGAGTGGTGGTGAGTAAAAGGAAGGATGGGTGGTGAGTGGTGGGTTTTGGTGATGGTGACACAAACAGTGGATGTGGTGGTGATAGTGTTACTTGAATATGATGAAGGTAGTGATGGTGAGCTTTCTTTTTTTATGAGCTTGTGATGTCGAGGAAATGGCGGCTACTGATTCCTCCAAGATGCACCGGAGAGGAATATAGTTACGGATGTACTGTACGGTAGGCTAATCTGTTGTGATCTGATTCGAAGGTAACTTAATCCACCAAAAATATACTACGAAACTGGATCCCTACTCAAACACAGGGGTAGGAAGGATAGTCTGTTTCCTGGTACAGTTTGGAGAGAACAATAACAACCTTCCACCAATAACAACCACAAGAGCTTATCCCTGTCATGAAGCCTTAGTTGTGTGTGAGTGTTGGAGCGTCACTACCGTAGGCTTGGTGTGGTTAGAACACTTCAACTCGGAATAGCAAGGAGGAAGGGACACTTATTCACCACACGAGAAGCGGGGGGTGAATCACTCTGGTACATTTTTTTTTCTATTCCTCCGTTCTCTTGTTACTCTTTGGGTGTTCCTCCGTCCTCCAACCTGATTAGGGCTTCCTCCGTCCTCCAATCTGTTCTGAGGGTTACTAAACACTAGCGAATCAAATACAAAGCAAATCTATCTTGAGTACGATGGATGAAGGACTGAAAAAAATATACTATTCAACCTATAGTGGTTATACAGTACTATTTTTTATATAATATTGTTTATAAGTTTATATAATATGGTTATAAGGAACTTAAGTAAAATCAGTAGAGCTAGGACAATAACAGATATAGTCTACTCATCTTATTATATGTAAATCTAAAACTATCTGATAATTTTAATTACATGTACTGCAATTTCAGAGGTAACTATATAATTCTATTTTATTATTACAGGCAAAGGTGTGATACATAGCAGGCAGACTCCCGGCCTCTGCAAAGCCTAACAGTTTCAAATGCCTTGGGATAAATTTATTAGGAGCCAAAGATATGAATGCCCTGTATATGAGACAAGTATTGAACACGGGGAGGGAAGCTCTCTAGGGGACCATCTGTAAGCCGGGCCCCAAGACGATAACTCACCGCGCTGTCACTAGAGGCGCTGCTGGTCCACATCATGTCAACAAACCGTAATACACGACCCTGCCGGACCCCTGATTGCTCCCCCACAAGTATTCCAACACCGCAACTCTCGTACTAGGCTCCCAAAACGACACCCAAGGAATTAACATTTTCTTGTAGGCAGTGTGTAAACTCATTTGGCTTGATGCTGTGGTTGTTGTGGTGTGGTGTGAAGTGAAATGTTTTAGTGTCGTGTAGAGAAGTGTAGTGTAGTTTGGTATAGTGTGGTATAGTGCAAAGATGTGTATTGTTTCTAGTGTGATGTAGTGTGAAGTCGTGTAGTGTGGTGTGGAGTGATTATTTAAGAGTAGTGTAGTGTTGTGTAGTGTCTATAGTGTAACGAAGTAGGAGAAGAACCAGGATGCACCTATAATATCCCCTAACTGTTGCAATGTAAAGCAGCAAAACACAGGTAATATATTATGATATTTCCAGTTCATGTCCTCGATATGAATAAACAACCAACCAATCATACCTAATTATTTATATATATATATATATATATATATATATATATATATATAATATCTACAAAGGGATATATGACACAAGATAGGTGTGGTGAGGAATAGAATACAAACTACACCACGTACTGTACAATGTATTCCCAACCCTTCACAATGTTTACAAAAGAGAAGAGATAATGCGGCTAACCAAATGAGCGATACATCAACGCCAACACACATGATATTTTTCCCCCTCGTTGGAAATTACTGTACAAGGCCCACTTCGTCACGATAGGCTAACAAGACCCTCTAATTGGTTCTAGAGGCAAATGTAGCTATTATGTTAATTAATGAATGACGAGGTGACACCATTCCTTTCAGACACACAAACAATGGCGTCCCTGCAGATTTGTTTCATATATATATATATATACTTATATTCTCGGCCTATTGACATATGAGAAATACGGCCCAAATTAGTGACACAGATATGGAGTTCCGGTATTATACAGTACTACCATTTGTGCATGCCTCTGTGTGTGTGTGTGTGTGTGTGTTTACATCTTCGTGTGTGTGTGTGTGTTTGCTTACATCTTCGTGTGTGTGTGTGTGTGTGTGTATTAAGGAAGAGAGCTATAGGGGCGTCTCACTTACTGTCTCCCTTCCTCCTTAGCGAGAGAAAAATGAAAAACAGCTTTGACAAGGGAATGACAACACGTTATTTAGGGTTACTGATGGTCCCAAGTCACTCCCTAACCACGCCCTTAACACACTCCAACCACCACGAACAAGAGAGAGGGAGAGATAGGGTGAGAGGGAGGGGGAGTGGGTAAGATAGGGTGACAGGGAAGGGGGGAGTGGTAGAGGAGAGGGAGAGATAGGGGGAGAAGGTAGAGGAGAGGGAGATATAGGGTGACAGGGAAGGGGGGAGTGGTAGAGGAGAGGGAGAGAAGGAGTAAGAGGAAGGAGGAATGGTAGAGAGAGAGGGAGAGATAGAATGATGGTGAATATTTGAGGGAGGAGTGGAATATACTGTATTTTATTATGGTGTTGGTGAGGATGGAGGAAAGAGGGAGAGAGGATGATGGAAGAAAGGTAATGAGTGAGAGGACAGAAGAGAGGAGAGGAGAATGAAAAAGAGAGCGAGTGGACCGGAAAAGAGAGAGAGAGAGAGAGAGAGAGAGAGAGAGAGAGAGAGAGAGAGAGAGAGAGAGAGAGAGAGAGAGAGAGAGAGAGATCTGTTAGGTGACACACTTGGGGAAAATACATCGCCATCTAAAACAATAATTATCAAGAGAGTCATGAGGGAAGCAGCAGAAATAATAGAAATAAACTCTACGGGAATCGTTAGCCAGTTTTCGTTCACATAAGACCTACAGTATAGCCTAATCATTATATTTACCTGAAGTATTCCTACCTAATTTTACGCATATTTTTCCTACCTTAATTTTCCCTTTTATGGTGTCTATGACTTGTGGTGTGTGTGTGTGTGTGTGTGTGTGTGTGTGTGTGTGTGTGTGTGTACATTTCCTCACTATCATCAAACCATATATATATTTGTTTTGTTTTCCGGTATGGTTGGTGTTTACAAATTATGATTATATAAACAGTCAGTCATACGTATACAACATCATCTTTTTTTTTTTTTTTTTTTGTGGGGGAGGTGATGGCTAGACAGACTTACTTTTTTTTTATGTCAGGAATTGTGTTTACTGTTTGAATGGAAAAAAGTCCACAATATTAAATCATAACATCACTTACCACTGAAATACATCTATACTGACTTAACTACTACTGTCATTACGATTTTCAAACTGGACCAAGGCTGCTATAAAAAAAAAAAAAAAAAAAAAAAAAAACAAAAAAAAAAAAAAAAAAAAAAAACAATATAAATGATACCAAAAATAATATATAATAGCTCTATCGTGCATGTCTCAATATCATACATAGGCTCTTGTCTGTCTGTGTGTCACTCAACCGCGAAATTTCCTGTTTTGGGTCGGAGTAAAACAGTGACTCCTTGTGCAACTAAACTCACCACAATTGTGTAGTGTACTGGACAATGTGTGTGTGTGTGTGTGTGTGTGTGTGTGTGTGTGTGTGTTCCATGACCTAATCTTCAACAACCCTACTCCTACCCAATCCTTCCCTATAGCCAATCCTAATTAGACCTTTAGACCTATACTCTTACCCAATCCTAACCAATCCTGACTTTAACTAATAATCCTACCCTATATAGCCAAGCCTAACAAGCCCTATAGCCAAGCCTACCCTATATAGCCCATCCTAACAAGCCCTATCCAAGCCTACCCTGCCTACCCAGCCAACACTCCCCCAGGGGAAGAAGACGCCGTGGGTAGGTCTGGACAACACAGGGCTGAATACATTCCTGAATAATGAAGGAGTGGGTGTGGAGAGGGAGTGAGTATGGGTGTGGAGAGAGGGAGTGAGTATGGGTGTGGAGAGAGGGCGTGTGAGTGGGTGTGGAGAGAGGGCGTGAGAGTGGGTGTGGAGAGAGGGCGTGGGTGTGTCTGGCTAATGAGGAATCACACCTTGCTCTCTCCTGGACCAGCTAGGGGATGGGGGAGTGTGAAGGATGGAGGAGGAGGATGGGCACAGGTATATATGGGAGGGGGATACGGGACAGCAATATGTGGTAGAGGAGGTGGTGTTATGAAAGGGGAGAGAATTTTATGAGAGAAACTATATGCTTGCAGATGGAAGTACACACACACACACACTATGGCTGCAGATGTAAGAAGTAACACACACACACACACACACACACACACACACACACACACACACAGTAGCAGCAGTAAAGTAAATATCCCGAGGGATGAATAGTTAGGATGAGTGATTGATTATCTTCTCTACTGTCACACCCAACACCACCACTACAACCACCACCAACACCACCATCACATACACCACCTCTACAACCACCACTACTATTACTACTAAAACCATCACCACCACCACTACAACCACCACCACTACCACTACAACCATCACCACCACCACCACTACTACAACCACCACCACCACCACCACCACCACTACTACTACAACCATCACCTCCAAACTCCCTACACACTTAACCATCATTATCTACAATATTAAATTTTTGTCCTCTTTTATACAACCTCACAAAGATGTAAGAGTAAAATACCTACAGTCGTCTAGGGGGTAGGTAGATATACAGATAAAAAAATATATATACTTTCCCTCTAAAGCACACACACACCAACACAAAATCTCTAGCATCACAACAACACCAAACACTTCTACTACTTTTTTTTTGTCTTGCCTCGTCTCCCAAGCAGGAATGTTTATGTTTAGCCACACCGCCGGGAACCCACGACTTGGTATGACTGCAACCTTCCCAACACTAATAAACTCACAGCGAGGAAGTACACTCGTGCTCATAAAAAGTATAAGGAGAAAATAAGAATCATTCATCCTCTTCTCTAATATCTCTTGTTGCGTCCGACTCGTTGCGTTATGCGTGGCGAGTCACACACAAACTATGATGGATGTATGTATGTATGGATGGATGGATGGATGGATGGATAGATGAATGATTGAGGATAGAGTTAACACCACCACCAGCGCTAGTAGAACCTCACCACTCGACACACCACTCACTCATTCACTTTATTGACAACTCCAGGTGAAAGAAAACATTAAGAATAACAAATACAGGTTTACAAGGAAATAGGAACACGAACACCAAGTACAAGTCTCAAGAATTAAAAGAAGATGAGTATGGAAAACGGGAATAGCCTAATATATTGAATGTACAAAAAAGAAAGTGAAAAAGTTGATTATTTTTTTAGCTTTTTCCTATAATCTTGTAATAATTTGAGTTCTGTAGTAAAATAAAAGATCGTTGTGGTGTGCAAAAGGGATACATAAAACAAGTAATACGATTAACAGTACACACTCACACACACACACACACACACAACGAGGAATTAATTAAGAACATAAAAATGAAAGAAAATAGAAAGAGTATAATTAATCTTAAAATCTCAGAAAATACGACAGATAACACAAGGCACAAAAAACACTTGAAAAAAAAAAATATACAAGCCAAATCTGAAAATGACCCTTGGAAATATTTTTGAGCCATTAAGGACCCTGTGATCGTGTATGAAAATTGGAGACTTCTGATTCCTCCTGACCATGCCACGAAACAAGCTCCTTCCCTATAGGTGTGTGTAGGTGTGTATTTCGTGGCAATGTTTGAAGGACTCACCAACCTCCAATTTCCTGACTACATCATCACAGGGTTCTTAACAGCGGCAGTAAATCCCAATGACAATAACAACAAGTGCAGTCATAAGAGAAAAACGACGTGCAAAAACCAAGAGGAATGAGAGAGAGAGAGAGAGAGAGAGAGAGAGAGAGAGAGAGAGAGAGAGAGAGAGAGAGAGAGAGAGAGAGAGGAATATTATTATTATTATTTTTTTTTTTTGAGGTAAGGAGAGCAAGTGGAACAAGGTAGCCTAGTGGTAGTGGTGATGGTGGTGAGGTGGAGTAGCCTAGCCTATTACCCAACTGTGCTCGGTTTGATGTGTGTGTGTGTGTGTGTGTGTGTGTGTGTGTGTGCAGTATATTCTTAAATGCTTTCCTTTCTACCTCTCCACCCCCTCTCTCTCACTCTCACACTCTCACACACTCACAAAAAAAAAAAAAAAAAAACATTCTCTCTCTCTCTCTCTCTCTCTCTCTCTCTCTCTCAACGCATTTCCTCCTTGTAAAATCTTCCCCTAAAATATGCCAGAAAGCAGACCACATCAGTATACGAATGGGAGATGGATGTGTTTTCTTGCCTTGTTCTGTACATAGGCTGCATATGACTACAATGCATAAGGTGGCCTCAAGGGGTAGACACTTGGGTAAGGAAGGGGGTGGGGGGTGTGGAATGCAAGGAGGGGGAGGAGGGGAGGGCTCTTAACTACCTCAAAATATTACCAAGGATATACAGACAGACACTTATAACCTACCTGGCCATCCTTGTCTCTCTGGGTGGCACACACACACACACACACACACACACACACACACACACACACACACACACACACACACACACACACACACACTTGGACATACATACACGCATACACTTGGACATACATACACACACACACTTGGACATACATACACGCATACACTTGGACATACATACACGCACAAACTTGGACATATATACACACATACACTTGGACATACATACACACATACATATATACACACACACACATAAATAAACATGCTCATAAACAATACACACTCATGTATACATAACAAAACATACACATACATTCTTTCTACGTACCGGTATGTAATTATTCTTTTGGCTAAATAAGTTATACTGTATATGCATTGCGTTTCCTACAACTTTTATGTACACCTTCTCACTCATTACTTCTTACACACACTCATAAACACATTTGCATTCGTATACACACAAACGCATCTGTAACTAAACTCACCACATACATATTCATATTTATATTATGGAGATATCCCCAAACATACCCGCTTACACTATAGTACACACCATAGCCTACACACACACACACACACACATGATGCAACTCCCTCTATCACACACACACACATGATTCAATTCTCTCTATCACACACACATGATTCAATTCTCTCTATCACACACACACATGATTCAATTATCTCTCTCTATCACACACACATACACACACACACACACACACACACATATATATATATATACACACACACACATGATTCAATTCTCTTTCTCTATCACACACACACACACATGATTCAATTATCTCTCTCTATCACACACACACACACACACAACACACACACACACCTACAGTATTCATCTTGGCTCGTGGGGGTGTTGGGGGGTGGGGTGGGGGGGGGGGTGGAAGCCAGAGGGACTCATTTTCATTCCCACTCACACACACACCTACTGACACGCGAACTTTTGGAGTACACACATACATAATTCGTGTCCCATAAAAAAAAACACGAAAGGGTGAGTGTTATGTCTCCCCAGAAAAAATAAAAAATAAATAAAAAGCCCATACATACATTGGCCATCTATAAGCGTTGAAAATTTCCCTTAAAATATTCAGAAACAAAGCAACCAAATTAGACAAAAAAAAAACATAAATAAAGTCTCCCTCATAGATCACTGGCCCTTAAAAATACGAAACAACAAACACCAGTAGAAAAAAATACAAAACAAACAAACAAACACCAGTAGAAAAAAATACAAAACAAACAAACACCAGTAGAAAAAAAAATACAAAAAAACAAACAAACCACCAGTAGAAAAAAATACAAAACAAGCAAACAAGCAAACACCAGTAGAAAAAAAATACAAAACAGCAAACAAGCAAACACCAGTAGAAAAAAAAAAAAAAAAAAAAAAAAAAACACCAGTAGAAAAAAAATACAAAACAAGCAAACACCAGTAGAAAAAAAAATTACAAAAACAACCCACCCACCCACCAAAAGTCCCCCTCCTTGGCCACCTCGAGGGCCCTTATGTCATCCAGATAGCCCGTGACGCATCATCCCAGAGACCAATGTAGATATTTCTCGGGTAAATAAGCGACATGACAGCCGCACAGCCAGAGGGACGAGTCGGATAATTCACCTCCTGCCGGTATCTGGGAGCCTGGTCACGTCCGAAGCCCCATGGTGAGTGAACTGAACGGTCCCACTAGGCTAGGCTATACGGGTACCACCACACACACACACACACACACTAAGGGATGGATACACACACACACACACACACACACACACACACACACACACACACACACTAAGGGATGGATACACACACACACACACACACACACACACACACACACACACACACACTAAGGGAAGGATAAGCACACACACACACACACACAGTAAGGTAAGGATAAACACACACACACACACACAGTTACACTAAGGAAGGATAAGCATACACACACACTCACACAAATATAAGGTTAAACACACACACACACACACACACACACATTGGAGCCAGGAAATACACACATACACACACACACAGCTGAGAAATTCTTGCTTGGTTGCTGTTTAAATTCTCTGGGTACCACTCTCTCACTGGGGGCAAAACAAACACACAAGCACACAAACACACGGACATGAATACAAACACACCTAAAAAAAAAAAAACATGTGAGTACCATGCTAAATCTCTCTCTCTCTCTCTCTCTCTCTCTCTCTCTCTCTCTCTCTCTCTCTCTCTCTCTCTCTCTCTCTCTCTCGTAGACATATTTAGCTGAGATAAGTTTGGATGGAGTAGTAAGTTTCGCAATGATAGAATTAAATCTCTTATTAAATTTTGAATGGGGTATTTTCCTACGTACAGTCACGTCCAAAACTCCTGTATCAGGGAATTGAAAGCGAGTTATTGGAATTAATTTTATTTTACTACTATATAGAGGCCTACTGCTATAGTTTTTTTAGGATTATTTGTCGATTCCTTTTATTCGAAGATGCTGCAGGATAACTGGGCATGACTGTACACGTGCTGCAAATTGAGGAGCATAAGCAGATTCCTCCATACTAAGCCATGAAACAGACCGAATGAAGGAAACTATGGAATTCTGTTTGTCGATGGGCTTTAGAGAGAGAGAGAGAGAGAGAGAGAGAGAGAGAGAGAGAGAGAGATTAACTAGGATGACTGGGTAGCCTAATAGTAGTGTGGGAAAGGAAGAAAATGGTGTGTAAAAGGGATAAGAGAGAGGGATGAGACAGGAAGAGGTAGTAATAGTGTAGGAGAGAGACATAATGTAGGAGTAATGATGGTGAGGAAGAGGAGTGAAGGTGCAAGAATGTGATCTGGTGAGGGAAACGTGGGATGGGGTGGAGGGGGTGAAGTAGGATGGATGTAGCGTAGGGAGTGAAGTAAGATAGAAAGGAGAGAAGAGTAGAAAGGGAGGAAGGGAGCAGAGACGAGTAATAGCCTAAAAGAAATGGAGGGAGAAGTAGGAGTAGGCTATACTAGAGAGTGGTGAGATATCAGGAGAGGTTAAAGAGAGAGAGAGAAAGAGAGAGAGGCAAGAGTAAAGTGGTTGGTGGTATTGGTGGTGGGGCGGGGATAGTGGTGTTGGGAAGGGTAGGGCCAGCGGTGAGACAGAGAACGGCGTCCCAGAGAGCCGCGGTTGGGGGCACGGGGACAAAATCAACTACGCACTGCGACCACATTCGTTCGGGCTTATTATACACACGAGGGGGGAATAACTCGTCTTTTTATACAGGGGTTCCTCTTGGGCCTCGCATTGTCTTGTCCTCCACTACCACCAGGGAGAGAGAGAGAGGGAAGGTAGGTAGGGGGGCTGGTAGGTAGGTAGGTAAGTATTATAGGTGTGTTGGTTGTTTTGTTTTGAAGAGTCGCCCCCCTCCCCCTCTTCCTCCTCTTCTCTCCCTCTTTTACACTTGATGTTATTATTGGTGGTGGGTGACGGTCGCGTGGTTCGCCCTCTATCGATTGTTTATAGGTCTTTGTTGTTGTTGCTGTTGCAAGTGTTGTTGTTTTTCGATGACGGGGACGAGGGAACTTGGAGTTAGTTGGTTCTGTTGTACTCTTTGTTTACCGTTTAGAGCCACTGTTTTATTGTTAACAGTCGTTGTTTACAGTCAGCAGTTATGGTTTACCTTCTGTTCTCACTGTTTACGGTCTGGTGTCATTTCCTTGCCGTCTCCTGTCAATGTTAATCGTATGTTGTCACTGCCTACGGTCAGCAATCATTGTTCATCGTCATCTATCATATGTTTACCGTCTGTTTGTCATTGTTCACCGTCTGATGTTATGTCTTACGGTCAGGGGAACCAAGGCGTCTATCGTTAGCCAACCAAACCACCAAATCTACCAAACAACCAAACAAACAACCAACATAACCTCACAACACACTACCAGGCCAGAAGAAGAATAAGAAATGATAGGACCTTCACTCCAGCGGTGCAGTTATTTATATCTATACTCATGTCCTGTGCCTGGCTTATCGATGCATGCAAATATACTTATAAAATCAGAGACATTATCTTCCTCTGATAGGGATCGTAAGAGGTTAGTTGGTGTAGGCTACGTAGGCTACATTACCTCTTAACTCTGGGGCTACATTGGGAACAAGATACAGGGGAGGACGTTAAGGAGGGAGGGGGGGATAGTACTATCTTTTTATTGGTGTATTGGAGGACTACTGCTTCCTCCAAACGATACCCAGGAAACAAAGTACCTCAATGTTTCTAATAGGGATCATGTTGTTTCGTGGGGTAGTTTGTAGGACTCATTAATACTCTCCAATTTACCTTCAAGTTTCACCCCTTATGTTCTTCCCTTCCTTATGTCCTTCTGCAACTCACAGCTATATCACTGAAGAGGATATATATATTTTTTTTTTTTTTTTTTTTTTCAAATTGGAAAGTCTCTGATTCCCCAAGACTATACCAAGAAACAGATACCCTTTTAGTAGCATTGAGGGCGTCTGTTTTCTGGCATAGTTAGCCTAGGAGGAATTAGTAGCCTTCCAATTTACCAACAAGAGAATCTCCCCTTAATAATCTGTAAAGAATTGTGTGGGTCTTAGGTAATTATGCTTTAAGTGACGTCAGACGATTTTATTTTGTAACAGAAACATCCCCTCTGTTTGAGAGATAATTGTGAGTTGGTGTGTTTATTTTACAAACACTCAGACTGAAATAACGGCATGAAGAGTAAAAATTGCAGAAATCGATACATACATTCATTACTTTATCAGTGAAATTTATGTATATCATGAACATACAAACAAATATCATTATTAGGACACACACACACAAACACACACACACACACACACTCCTCGGTCACACTGCATGGGATGGGTGCCTTATCGATCTAGAATCAGATTACTAACACGAGGTTCATATTATAATAAAACTGGAAGGGATGGCTGGATGCTTCTCGTCCCTGCCTCACTGCCTATACATGCATGCCTGTTTGCTTGCCTGCCTTGCCTGCGTCTACCTGTCTCAACATCTGCCTGCCTGTTTGCCTGCTTGCTGGTTTGTTCCTGCCTGCTTGTCTGCCATTAGAGAGAGAGAGAGAAAGCTAAAGGAGGAGGAAGAATAGAAGGAAAACGGGATGAAAGAAAAATATAAAAGTAAGATCAGGGGACAGAAGAAGATGACCCCGAGGTGAGGTGAAGGAGGGGGAACAAGGGAAGGGGGCCAGGGAGGGGAGGGGTGGAGGGGTAATGGGGGTAGGGGTGGTGGGGTAGGGGGTGCTACACGACGGGGGGCGCGGCGACACATCACCAGGAGATCGACAACGCATTTGTTTCCATTATATACAGACACCAACCTCTTGCTCACTCATCCGACCCCCCCCACCCCCACCTCCCCTCAACCCCTTCTTCTCTACCCCCAACGACCCCCCCCTAAACCCTTCGCACTCCCCCAACCCCCACTTTCACCCATGAGTCTACATTTCCAAACTTCTTTTTTTTTTAATATTCTGAACCTTATTCAACTTTTATAAATTTTAATCCTAACTTACATGAGTCATTATATATCTCCTAAACTTATTTCAATCCTGACTCATCCTTCCAATCCATGAGTCATTTTATACTCAATTTATCTATTATATTCCTGACTCATCTAGGCTACTCTTCCTGTGTGTCTATTTAATTAGGCTACACACTCTTTAATTACTTACACACTCTTTATAACTACACACTCTTTATAACTACACACTCTTTATAATAACACACTTTTTATAACTACACACTCTTTATAATAACACACTTTTTATAACTACACATTCTTTATAACTACCGGTACACATTCTTTAACCCCTACTCACCCTCCCTTGCCATCCATGAGTCAAGCCTACTTACTACACACCGCCACACTCCATTATTTTATGAATCTTAAACACTTACTCATTTTCCTCTTCTCATGAGAATTAATTATACCCACCTTAGATAACAAGATGCTAAAACTTAAGGGGGAAGGAAGTATAGTGTTGGTAAATCTGGAGTAACTAATTCCTGCAAACTATTCCAGACAACAGGACACCATTAATTTTGTTATTGTGGTCCTGTTTCCTGGCATACTTTGGAGGAATCAAGGCACTCCAATGTACCACAAGTATACTATGCCCTTAAGGGGGAAGGAAGTAAAGTGTTTCTAAATTTCCTCCAAGCTATTCCAAGCAACAGACCCCACTATTTTTTTTATTTTTTTTCATCTGGTCTTGTTTCCTTTGGATAACTTAAGACGTTCCTATGTTCCAAAAGTATATTACGTATGCCCTTAATATATTCACTTTGATGTAAAAATACTTGAATTCTTTATTGATTTATTAAAAAATATATATCTTGAACAATTTATATGAGGCAACACTAGCCTAGCTCCATTTTTCTTTAAAGACGTAAAAATAATAACAATAACAATAATAACAATAACCATAATAATAATAATAATAATAATAACAACAATAATAATAATAATAATAATAACAATAATAATAATTATAATAACAATAATAATAATAACAACAATAATAATAATAATAGGACCACACTATAGATACTTAACTGTACACTGAGGAGAGGTGGAGTTGAGAATGTAACACGCCATATGGAAAGGGTCGGGAAGGAATGCAAAGTGGAATGTGTACTGGAGAGGTTATTCCTGTCACCTGTCAATCATGTCTTGTCTAAACCACCAATTATTTTTATACGTAATTACATATATATATTTTATTTTATTTTATTTTATTTTTATTTTTTTCCCGTGTCCCACTTTTCTATCTTGTATTAACTCATATGAAGATTATGACTGTGTTTGTGGGTGCATTAATTCCTCCAAAGTATGCCAGGAAACAGGATCAGATTAACAAATAGAATGTTGGCCTAGTTGTAGCTTGGGATCATATGGAGGAATCGGTTGCTCCAGACAGCTAGCTGATTCCTCCAACCTGTGCTATATAACATGTCTCTTAATCGTGTACTGAAGTATCTTATCTAATATCTATATCTACAACCACAAAACATATAAATAGGCCTGATATTATAACCACACAAGAGAATTAATATTATATTCCATAGGCCTCGGTCAATTCATTTATAAACCCACTAGATATCTACTCAATTTATAGCCACAATCTTGTTATGTCATATTTTATTTAATTCACTTAGCATTTTACGACCATGTGTTACTATATTACTACATCGACATTATATCAACACACACACACACACACACACACACACACACACACACACACACACACACACACACTACATACACACACATACACACACACACACACAACACTGTATCAACACACATACACACACACATATATATACAAAACAGTCCCCTCGTCTCGTCACGTAAGATCCATCACGTGTCGGTGTGTATGTGGCCGCCGAGGGGGACACTTGTGGACGGCTGTGTCACGTACACTCTTGTATAACACATGTGGTAACAAGGACAGATGTCACAACGTGGGTGTACCGTCGTCACACACAACACGCGTTTCCACCCACACGAAACATTGACGGAAGTTCCTCAGGCGATGTGATAAGAGAGAGAGAGAGAGAGAGAGAGAGAGAGAGAGAGAGAGAGAGAGAGAGAGAGAGAGAGAGAGAGAGGAGAGAGAGAGAGTTACCTATGTTCGAGTTCGTATTTGGAGGAATCATTTATCCCCCAACTTGACCCAACCTCGTTTCGCAGATGTTGTGCTATTTTTGGTCACGGGTGGAAATAGTAAAAGGAACACTTGCGAGTATACGTGTTATGACGTATGACAAAATTTATATCACATTAAATAAAATAGTAAAGAGTGATACCGCAAATATCTACTTATATATAATTATTTTTTTCCTTCGTGTTTCTAATAGGTAGGTTTTATGTTGTGTTGTGGAAAAAAAATGGAAGGAGTGCATGTTGCTTCCCCCAAACTAGCCTAGGAGAGAGAGAGAGAGAGAGAGAGAGAGAGAGAGAGAGAGAGAGAGAGAGAGGTACATACCAAACGTATCCCTACACGTGGTGAGTAGGCTATGGTTCCGAGTTGGTAATAATGCACTCCGGTCATATCTTGGGTCATAAGGCTAGTGAGGCTCTTAAATGGACCCCTGTAGCATCCATGATCACCACCACTACCACTACCATTACCACTACCACCACCATCATCACCAATACTGCCACCACTATCACCATCACAACAACCACCATCACCACCACTACCACCATCATGACTATTACTGCCACTACCACCATAACCACTACCACCACCATCACCACCACCGATACCACAACTACCACTACCCTATAAAAGCCTAGTTCATTCTTGAATAGTACCTACTTTGGGAGGGGAGGTAGACTAGGCTAATTCCTTACGGGGATCATTAATTTTGTAGTACGTAGGTAGTTAGTGGTTATGGAGTCTACGTAGTCCTCCAAACGATGCAGCACAACATAGAGAGAGAGAGAGAGAAGAAGAAGAGATGAAGAAGAGGAAAAGGGAAGAATATCATCCATTATCACCCTTAAGACAATCGCGGGTGGTATCAAAATGGTAATTAAGAGGCGGGGGACAGATATAGCCTTATGTCTCCCTGTCCCCAGTCCTTTGTCTAGGTGCGAGGACGTGGAGATGAGGGGGACAGATTACCAGACGACCCTTCCTCACTTACACCATTTTAGAGAGAGAGAGAGAGAGAGAGAGAGAGAGAGAGAGAGAGAGAATGTTGAGGAGGGAGGAGGAATAAAGAAAAATTGAAAGGGATTATCACTTTACTGGGAAGTGGAGAATTTCTAATGCTTATGCTGCGAAACACACACACTCACTCACTCGACAAAAGTTCTGTTGAGTTCCTTACTTAGGTTTACGACTCTTACAAGTCCACCAAATCATTCAGAAGGTGAGGCGACGTGATTAGGCTATATTGTATTGTCTTCATCGGTGTGTCTTCTCTTTAGTTCACTCGCTCCATTCTTAAGTTGGTATCACATGGGTCAATTTTCCTCCGTCCTGTGGCCAATAATCTAAGGTTTCCTACGTCCTCCATGCAATATAAGGTGTAGAGGATAAAGGGGAACCTATGAGAGGCAAATTTATCTCTAGATCGGAGGATGGTGGACGGGAGAAGGAGGAAAAATACGTGCCAGTGTGATAAACCCATGCATTACCCGAATTGTAACTAGATAGTGTGATTTACCTGCGCCCCCGACCCCTTGTTCAGACAGATAGCGCGTGTCTTTTATAGCGCCTGTCTGTCTGGGTTTATCATAGTCGACACGAGCCTGGGGAAGTGAAGGAGGGGCAGACATGGGGAGGGTAATGAAGCAGGGGGAAGGAAGGAGATGTGAGGAGAGGAAAGAGGACTAGAGCATGGTAGGATAAAAATGCGAATGGGAAGAGGAAGTGAGCATAGAATAGGATATTGAGTAATGGAAAGAGGGTTTAGGTAGATATGTTGATAAGCAAAAGGAATAGTTTGTTGAGTAAAAGAGTGTCAAAGCAAGAGGATAGAGAGCAGAGGGTATAGATAGTGTTTGAGTAGAGGAAAGGGGCTAGGCCTATGCGCATGAGTGGGGAATAAAACAATTGAGAAGGTTAATTAACAGTTGAAAAGGGTACGTCAGTTGGGGAAAAGAATACCTTAATATTAGGGAAGGGTTGGTGAACAGAGGGACAGTGTGAATGGAAGAAATGTGAGGGTATAATAGGCTAGTACCTTTTGGTTCCGTGATACATCAGCAAACAAACAATGAAATTACTATAGGTCATAGTAAGAATCGAGTCCTTGAAAAAATATTGATCCTTAATCGTAATGGATGAGGCCACGAAATCTTTCCAGGTGTTTGCTTAATAAAAATGTGATGTAAAGGAAAAAAAATAAAGGAGGTAGCCTAATATTCTAAAAAAGATAAAATGATACAGAAAATATTGCGAGTGTCTGAAACTGAGGGAAAGACAAAAGGGTTCAAGTGTGATCCCATGTTGACGCTTGTTGTTACCAGAGTCAAAATGCGCTGCAACACGCCTCTCTCCTTTTGCACGTAGCCGAGGGACGTATTTTTATAGAGCGTGTGAGGGTGAATATAAACAAAAATCATCAGCCTTCACACACCGAAATGTATCAGTTGTTCTTACGGGCTTCCTTTGTAGGCTATGTCTTTGTTATCGCCATGTTCGGAAAAGTATTGCATTGTGGAAATTTTTTCATAAGGATAGTGTTGTTGAAGGTATAACTAAAGCGCAGGTTTAACAAAACATACAGAAATATATATATAAGAAAAAGCTACTAGGCTATTTTATTTGCTCTGATGCTACTCTCATTAGGCTACTAGGCTAGGCTATATTGAGCTGCAGTCATTATTATTATTATCATTATTATTATTATTATTATTACTATGTCGTACGAGGCTGTGTGTCTGGATGGTTTCTCTGCCTCAAGATGATAAATAGTTGTATTGACCAATTGATCACGACGTCCTTCACATATCACCCCAAAGTTAACCTGTCGTTACTCACACAAAGAAACCCCTATCAATTTTTTTGGTCTCATTGAAATTCACTGGAAGGTTGATTTAATGGTGACGATATATATATATATATAGTAATGATGTTAGTACAATGCCAACAAATGAATCCCTTGTCTGGCATGTGAAGGCAACCACACCACACTGAGTTACGAGGTACTTCTGTCAATATTTGGGTTACGTATCAGACAATTTGGGTGAAAAATTATGTGAGAAACAAGTGCATGATATACCCAGTGTTTGATGGACATTATCAATACCGTATAGTTCAATGTTGTACACTGCCCCAAGTACAGGATCTAGTGTTTATGTATGTACAGTAAATTACGACCTATATTAGTATGCCTTTGCTATCCACGGTACAGTTGAGGATATATGAACCAACTGTACACACATCAAACAGTTCCCTTACTAAACAAAGAATAGGACATTTCGCCTCTACACACAACGTCTCATATATTATAAAACACTATGGTCAATGAAGGGCCCCGGTTATAGGTGTGTCAGTTTCATATGTCCGCAACAGTACATAGTCTATTTGCTCTACTGCATGAGGGTATAGCAGGGCACTTGGTTGATGCTATTCCTCCGCACGAGATCTCTGATTCTCTATTTATGTTCTGTACAAGCAGGTCTCGAAGCCCGTCCTTAATCTCTTTGCTCTGTGCCTGCCTTCCTTCCAAAATACAGTACGGTATATTCCCTCCACACAACCTATTTTACTTTAAGAACAAACATATGTCGTATAATTATGTGCTACCGTTAATTATTTTCCTTCGTTTTCCTTTCCAGGTATACGGGTCCAAGTTGGTGATCAGTCTTATTATAAATTACCCTTGCTGTTGTCTTGACCATAAAGGAAATTAACGTCAGTCAGGGCTACCCACAGTCCGACAATATTCACTAAACTAAGATCATTTCCACAACCACATGGTCTCTAATTTCAGGTTGACGGAGCGTTTTGAATGTATTTAAGAGAGACCTGCAAGCAATGACTCAAAATGCGACATGCCAGTCCTGAAGACCCCAAATTATGGGTTACACAGTTACTAAAAGTATGTGGAAGGACACACAAGGATGAGACACTCCGGATAAACTCAGAGGGTAGTAAGAGTAGCCTAGGCTAGGCTAGGCTAGGTAGGTATTGGGGTCGAGAGAGTTGACGAGTAAACACACGAGAAAGAAAAGCATAAGGTTGGAAAATGGTGTATAAAATTATATGATAGTTTAAACTGATAATCATATTTAGCATTTCCATATAATCAATAAGGTGTGACATTTTAATTTTCAAAGTAGACATGCAATTCAAGCAATAATTACCGGGTATTAGGAAATGATAGCAACGTAATAACTAAAACGATAATGGGAGCATTTATGTAATATGTACTGTATGTATTTACTGTCGACATAAAAATAAAGACAAATCGAATGTACACTTCACCATATTACACACAACACTAACATAGCATACTTACACACCACACTAAATAACATAGCATTCTTACACACAACATCAACATTTGAAACAACTGCATATTTAAATACACTTACCTTTAGTTAATTAAGCAAGAGAAGCAGCTCACGTTTCTGGGTCAATTTCAGACGAGAGTAAAGCAGAGGCAATCCACACTTGATTCCTCCTATACCAAGATTATGTTCCCTAAAAAGTTTCAGTTTTAATATATATTATGTCACGCTGGCATATTAAAGTGTTCATTTTCGCACCAAGATAGTGTTATAAAGTTCCATTAAGTATTGTCACACTAGTAGGATACGTTAAAGTGTTCATTCAATGCCCAAGAAAGTGTTATACATTTTCAATAAATATTACGTCACACTAGTATATAGGCTACGTTAATGTGTATATTATTCTCCCAAGAAAGTGTTATAATAAAATAAATAATAATATCACACTAGTATATCAAAGCGTTCATTATTCGCCTCAACACATGTATGAACTTGAAACTGATGCAATAATTTCCCAAGCACTTGACTTAATTAATCGCTAGCGAACACATACACAGAGACAGACCAACGTTTACTGCACAGTGACTGAACTGTGTTGACTGTCAGTGTTGCCAGATGGCCCAGATCTGCTAGACGAAATTTCCCTAGCTTCACCTTTAGAATTTCCCTTTATTCCTCAATAATTCCTCGTTTACTCTTGAAATTTGACGGTCTTTTTGGTATTTCGTCTGGTAGACACTTCCCTGTTTATTCTTGAACAATCTTTATACAATTTCCCTGTGTTAACTCCAAAATTCCCTACAACAGAGAAATTTCCCTGCATCTGGCAACACTGGTGACTATATAATATGGATGAGTGGGTGACCTTGAGGCTTGAGGGAAATAATGTCGACAAGATGTCTTCACTACAACTGTACGGGAAATTCTGTTTTTCTATGGTTGACTTGAGACTTATAGTTAATTTAATCCATCACACTGAAATTTACAGTAACTTTACACGTGTTTTTAGGGCTCGTGTTGACTTCCTATAAAGCAATGTAATATACTGTGATAATAATGATATGGTGTAAAATGTTTTGAAGATATTATTGGTTGATGACTTGCTTGGTGGAAAATAATAGTCAGCACACAACACAAGTAAGGGGAAGTACAGTGTTGCCAAATCTGGAGCAACTGATTCCTCCACAAACTATTCCAAGCATTGACAAAAGGAACACCATTATTTTTGTTCATCTGGTCTTGTTTCCTGGTATACTTTGGAGGAATCAAGGTATTCCAATGTAACAAAAGTGAATTATCCCCTAATATATTAAACGGCTTAAAATGCCTGTTATATCAGATTGGCTTATGGATAGACGAGTTGAAAGTGTCACTCCTTTAACGTTCTGGCTTTACTATACGCACTAATAGAAGGATAATCCACGTGGATGGTACTGGCTGTATGAACAATAATTATTTTTATATAATTTCCCCATTGGTACTGTATCTCTAATTCCCCATGTCTAGAGAAAATTCTCCATATTTGGTAACATTGGGTTGAAGTAAAGCACTAGATATGCGTTCAAATTTTTACTTTAATTATTTATTATTTCTATCTAATTAATGTTTGATATCGGAGAGTTAAGAAAAATTTCACACTACGCACACTGAGCAATATAATTACATAAGCGTGTTATTTAAGTAATAGCTAACATGGCATCAAACGTTAATAGGGCTAGAAAGGCATTAGTTAATATTTACGAGGTGTGAAGTATCAAGCTAGGATGAAGCCTATTTGTCACGGACAGATGCCACCTCCGCACAATCTCTTTATTTATTTTTTAGTGTAATCAAACACTTATTTTGCTGATGTATGCTTACATTTGAGGAATAACTGTGTTCACAATGATATTCTAATATATTAATTTACGGAAAATAATATACTGTAGTGTCTGATGAAAATACAATTCTGAGTAAGTATCTTTGCAACATCTTGTGGGGAGAGAAATACATACAAGACTCTTTATTCTTTTAAAGGGAAATGTATCGCCTAAATAAGAGTGCTCTTGGTCATTTTAGAATATATAAATCATAAATATTCATGCAACTAAACTTCAAATTTGAAATGCAGATGGAAAAACATGTAATTTTCTGAAATAAAAGAATTATAAATGAGATGTAGAGAAAGCATAAACAGATTGCCACACTACTAAGAGGATAAAATGTTAACCCAGTCCCAGTACCATACTCCCTACCACCACATACACTATACACACAAACACGGCTATTTCTCCACATGCACTCCAGTACACACAGACATAAAGCCCCAATACCCATCTCGGAGCACACAACATCCTAAGTTACTGTAACCTTGTGCCGAGTGCGTGAATATTAGTGTAAAGGAAAGCAATAGTTTAGAGTTACGATCCGTGTGGTGGTGATGTTGTTGTTGTAATCCCAGACCTAAAATGAGCCGAGGTGTCACGAGTGGTCCATGCTGAAAGGGGGTGAGTGTTACCATATTATTATTTTATTTTCTCTCTCTCCCTCTCTCTCTCTGTTCCTCCTTCCTCTCTCTCTCTCTCTCTCTCTCTCTCTCTCTCTCTCTCTCTAGTGTTAAGTAAAGACAGAGAAAAAAAAAACTGCACGGCGGCCATACCTCCTTCTCTGCCTGGCCAGGTATTAATGATGAATACGTTTCTTTCCTTCAATTTATATCGGAGTCATTATGTATGTATGTACTGTAGGTGTAAGAATTTCCTGTGGTCCAGAGCGTATACTAATGGTGGATATGTATTATTATTATTATTATTATTATTATTATTATTATCGAATGTTCACGTATCTTAAACATTATTCGAGTGTGTCTATCTATCTATATATCTATCTGTCTGTCTATCTGTCTGTCTATCTTTATTATGTAGTGTTTCTTTCGTGTGTATTTATGGAGGAAATACCTTGACAAAGTGGGCTTGTATTTATATTTTCTCATGTGACTCTCTGCTACAGTCTGATTCTACAGTGTAAGATTATTTTTGTACTTTCATCACCTTCACTTCCTCTTCATCCATCCTTCACTTCCTCTTCATCCATCCTTCACTTCCATTTCTTATCATCCACCAACCATACCACTCTCATACACCCTCCACACCCACACAATCCCGATCTTCCCTCAACCACCCAACCACCCCACCCGCTTCTCTCTTCCCTCCTCCTTCCCACCCCCCTCTCTCTATCTCTTCACAACCACCCTACCTCCTCTCTCTCTCTCTCTCTCCACACGACCACCCCACCCTCTTCTCTCTTTCCCTCCTTCATTACACACACCCACTCTCTATCTCTTCACAACCCCCCCCTTTCTTTCTCTCTCTTTCTCTCTCCCTCTCTCTCTCTCTAAACGTGTGCTCATTTGCAAGGGGCGGGTGGTGGTATCTGGTCTCCATCCTGCCTACGCCGGCCGCAGTTCCACAACAAGGAAACGCTATTAAGATGGGAAGCGATAGGCCATTTTTTAGACTCGGTCCGATGACATGAAATATACTCGTCCAGCCTCATTAAGACACCAGCTGTTTATTTGTCACACGGCTTGCTGCGTCCGTGGTCAAGAGGGAGTAGCCTAGTACTGACGGTCGATGGATAGGCTAGGCTAGGCTAGGAAGGAGGTGGGTGTATGTTGTTGCTTTGGAATGTGTGTGCGTGTGTGTGTATTTTCTGGGGTGGTTGGTGGTTTGTTTTGGTCGGGGATGGGTTATACAAAGGAAGGTAGGACTATATATACTTATATACTTATAGTTGGTTGCTTAGGGGTGTGTACTGTACGTTGCTTTGCTGTGTTAGTTTGGTTGGGGGAGGGCTTTCCTGAGGTTTCATGTTTACTGACACGGTCTGGGGTGGAGGCTTTGTGAATTTTGTTGAGAGGGGAGGAGAACGTAGAGGAGAGGATGGTATGGTTGAAGGGGAGAGAGGTAAAAGGGATTTTAGAGGGTAGGGTGTGTGATGGGAGAGTAGAAATTATAAGGGTGTGTTGGCTGGTATTGTAGGTGACAAATGAGAAAATTTTGGGGAGAAAAGAGGGATATTAGAAGGTGGAGAGGGTACAATGTGAGGATACTGAATTGAAGAGAAGGCTTGTAAGGGGTAAATATTTAGAGGAGGGGCAGAGGGAAGGGATGACAAGGGCACTACTGTCACCTTAGTCCACCACGGTGAGCGAGAACGTGTGTCAAGTCGAATGTGTACAACCTGAGAGAGAGAGAGAGAGAGAGAGAGAGAGAGAGAGAGAGAGAGAGAGAGAGAGAGAGTATGCAAACTTATGATTTTTTCCCTCATTTATATTATATGGAGGTGATGGCAATGTTGGTAATGGTGAACATGGTAGTTATTGTTGTGGTGGGAATCGGTGACTAGAGGTGATGGTGGTACTATTACTATATTCTCTACTCCTCAGTAATATATCATAATCCTATCAGTACAAAAGAGTCCTGAGAAGAAAATGTACATAAGGTTAATTGATTCTTTTATATCAGGTCATGCATTCCTTCAATAATTATGCACAAATCGACTTTATAATAGGTCGATACAGAGTTGGACCTCATGGGGTCCTAGGCTGGTGTGCAGTTGCCAGTAACGTAATGTTTGTTTGTGGTATATTACAGTATTACTAGCATTATCAGAACACCCACAACTCATTCACTCAACAAGCATCATTATAATGTGGGATCTGTGTTGAAAGCAAGCGTTGCCAGACAACACCATTTGAATCAGCTGGTCGTGACCTTGAAATACTCACCAACTATATATGCCACAGACTCGGTTCATGAAGAAATAATGATAAGTGAATTGTTTAGAAAGTTGAATTAGGTAGAAATATATTTGTATTTTCTAGTGGCAGTCTAGCAAGGTATGAGAACTACACTAGTTGACAGTACCATAGGCATGCATGTACTTATAATAATTTTATGAGTACTGTAATAAAAGATATGTGCTGATTCAAGCAGAGAGAGAGAGAGTGTGTGTGTGTGTGTGTGTGTGTGTGTGTACAGATAACTCTACTAATAACGATATCAGTGTGTGATGATAATAGCAGTGATGACGTTTGGCAGTGATGATAGCAGAGTGGTCCAGCACGCACCCTCATCCAACCTCACCAATTATGTGCAATTATCGACAACTCTATAAGGCCGCCGCTATCAAGGGTTGGCGTGATGTCTGCCTCGCCTCTGAAACAAACTAACCAACCAACCAACCAACCTACCTACTCATACCTACCGGATAATCAGCTTGTTGCAGTAGACGTGGGCGAGGAGTAATTTTTCATTGTTGTTGTTGTCGTCGATTCATCCTGTCCCGTTTTGTGGTAGCATTAGCCTAGTGTTTTTGTTTATATATTTAGTTTGCTGTATTTAAGAATTGTATCCCCTTTCTTTTTTGGTAGTAGAATGAAAAATGTATGCGGTAAAGAATGAAATGTATGTGCATGTGGTTAAAAGTTATCTATGTAGTACGTACGGTATATTGTGTATAATGTACACAGTATAATCTCTCTCTTTCTCTCAAGATGCTCATTTAGGTCAGCCGTAGAAAATGGGAATCGGTCATCATTTAAACACACACTTAATACTTTTTCATTAGGCTTATCATTTTTGTCCCCCTATTCCCTCAAATGTCAAAAACACAAGCCAATTAGAATCCACATACATACATACATGCATACATACACACATACATACATGCATAATGATGATAAGAAATGATGTATGTGCCAGAAGTCAAACCTCATTAAAAAATAAAATAAAAAAGTTTAGAAAATACCATGGGTGTTGCTATCTATCTACAACTATATATTTTTATAGCGTTGTACCACATTCGGAATCTAGATAAACACACACACACACACACACACACACACCGAAAATTTGACCGTCTACATTAGTAACTTCCGCGGTGATATCTATCTATGTAAGTTACACTAATTATTTCAGCGTATAGGATTCAGGATTCCGATATAAACATACAACAATGAACACTAATGATGGGAGGAAGAAGAAGGATGTAGTAGTGGAGAAAACGTCATTAGCGTATATATATCAATAGTATTTCCTTGCCTCAGTGGATGTTGTTGTTGTTATCGAATAGTATACAGGGTGTTCAGGTGGCTTTTACATCACGATATCCTGATACAAATGTCGATAGGGTATTTTATAGTGCTGACATAGAAACGTGCATCTGAAACTCGTGTGTGTGTGTGTGTGTGTGTGTGTGTGTGTGTGTTTGTTCGTTCGTGTGTCTGTGTACTGTACATTCTCTCTCTCTCTCTCTCTCTCTCTCTCTCTCTCTCTCTCTCTCTCTCTCTCTCTCTCTCTCTCTCTCTCTCTCTCCAGCCATGACAACTTTTTATTATATGTTACATCCTTCCGCACACACACACACACACACACACACACACAGGAAGCTCCGTTGATAAGGCCAGTTGTAAAGGTGGGTGTCGCGAGGCAGGTGATACACACACACACACACACACACACACTCACACACACACACACACAAACACACATGGGGAAGAGATAAAGGAAGGTGTGTACAGTTTAATTAATATATTCGGTGCTAACCCCTACCATGACCATCCATACTATCCTACCACTATTATTGATACTATTTACCACTATCACCAATACTATCCAACCACTACCATTATCACTCCTACCACTACCATCCTACCACGACTACTACCCCTACTACCTACCTACCTACGAAAGCAAGGGATAAAAAAATGTGTAAACACTGTACCTGGCATAAACCATATAATATATATTTTTGGCTGGGAGTGGCGCCGGGCCCGTCCCAGTAATTACTCAATGAACACGTAAAACAGCCTTGCCCTTGACGGCTAAATTGACGCCCGACACGAAGCATTTTCACCCCCTTATGGGCAGTTGGCGGACAGGTTGTAGTAGCTCGCGCCGCCTCCCCTGGTAGCCAAGTCAGTCAGTCAGTCAGTCAGTCAGTCCAATAGGAAAGGGTTGAAGAAAAATACACACGAATCTGCAGACGGTGGTGAAGTGGTCGGGTGGGTCAGTCAGTCAGTCAGTCAGTCAGTCAGTCAGTCCACGAGAAAAAGGTCGATAAAAATAAGCACGATATTGCAGAGGGTGGGTGGTGGGTGGGTCAGTTAGTCAGTCAGGCCACAAGGAAAGGAAAAAAATCATACAAGTGAGGTGGTCGGGTGGGTGGGTGGGTGGGGCAGATTGAGGGTAAACCAGAAGGAGTGTATGTATAGGCATTGATTGACAGTGGGTGCATGGTGAACTGTCTGGGTCATGATGGTGGTGATGGTGGAAGTGGTGGTGGTGGTGGTGGTGGTGGTGGTAGTAGTGGAGGTGGAGAAGGGATATGTTGGTGGTGGTAGTGGAGGGTAAATGAGGGATTTGGTGGTGGTGGTGGTGGATGGATTTGGTGGTGGTGGTGATGGTGGTGGTAGGGGTGGTGGGAGAGCAAAGGGGAGGGATTTGGTGGTGGATGGTTGAGAAGTTGAGTACGGGTGGCAGAGCTACAGTCACGATTAATAGTCTTTTTAATAGTCTTGCATCTTGGGAACAAAAGTGAGTTTCACATAAGTTTCACATAATATTTTAAGGCTGTTTCAATCGAAGGTGTTGCAGAACTTTTGGATAGAAATGTACAGTCGGCCTCAGGAATTAGTACACATAGCATTAGTCATCAGGGACCTTTCTTCTGCACATACTGTAGGCCTTGTTTTACTGACTGTGAATTGAAGCATTAGCCAAATAACATGGTTTAAGGGCAGAGTATACTTTTGGTACATTGCAGTGCCTTGATTCCTCCAAAGTATGCCAGAAAACAGGCCCAAGTTAACAAAAATAATGGTGTTCTGTTGCTTGGAATAGTTTGGAGGATTCAGTTGCTCCAGATTTACCAACACTGTACTTCCTCCTTAAAATGTTGGGTGGTATGAAATTAATGAACAAAAGTTGAGTGCAGGATTAGTGAGATGAGTGAGATGAGTTAGTTGGACATGCTGAGTGGAAATATGATGATGATGATGATGATAGGGGTGATGCTGATGCTGATAGAGATGATGATGATGGTGGTGATGATGGTGATGGTGATGATAATTACTATATAATGAAGTGCCTTAATGAAATGTCGACGGGAGATGGACAGTGGCAGTGATGGGTGAGGGAATGAAGGGGAAGGAGGAGGGGGAGGGGGAAGGGAAGGGGAAGGGTACAGGGAGATGAGAGGTGCATCAGGTGAATATTAGGATGGGGAAAAAGGGGAAGGGGAAGGGATGAAGGGGGATGAGAGGTGGAGCTATATAGGACACACACACACACACACACACACACACACACCTTACTTGCATACCTCACTAATCCACCTTACACACCCACCTATACCTCCTTCCTCACCTCCATGGACTCGTTATCCTCCTCTCTCTCCTTCAAATAACATTCCTTCAAATTGCGTTCCTTCGTATTCTTCTTGTCTCACTCCTTCACACTCTTCCTCCTCCTCCTCCTACTCTATCCTCTCCTTTCCTCTCCTCCTCCTCCTCCAACTCCTCCTCCTCCTCCATCCTCTCCTTTCCTATCCTCCTCCCACTCCATCACACTTTCCCTCCTCCTCTCCTCCTTCCACGTCTCCCACTTTTCCTACTCATTCTCTCCTCATTCTCCCACTCTTCCTCTTCTCTCCTTCTCCCACCTTTCCTTCTCCCCATTTATCTTCTCCTTTTCCCACTCCTCATCCTCCATGTTCTCTTTCTCCCCCCTCCATCTTCTTCTCTCCTTCTCGTACCGTGTCCTGACTGAACTAACAGGTGTCCGACATTCCACCCGCCTTTAACAACCCCCACCAGAACACATTAAGATAATAGCCAAGAGTGGAACGAGCTCCTTAGAATACTAGGTGTAAACGATAGGGGGCGATAGTGTTGTGGCCTGGTGTTGGGGTGGTTAGCTGACTGAAGGAAGGGGGTGGTGGGGGGTGCCTAGTGACTGAAGGGAGTGGTGGGTGGCTAGTGACTGAAGGGAGTGGGGGGGGGAATGGCTAGTGGTTGAAGGAAGGGGGTTGTGGGGGTGGCTAGTGGTTGAAGGAAGGGAGTGGTGGTGGGTTGCTAGTGACTGAAGGGAGTGGTGGGTGGCTAGTGACTGAAGAGACGGAGGGCAGGGGGTGAATAGTGGTCACAAGGTATATAGGGTGGAAATATATCACAGTTTCGAGTGTTGAATGAATGAATTGATGTCTGCCCTGAGGGGATAGTACCGTATACTTTGGGAACATTGGAGTGACTTGATTTCCACAAAGTATGCCAGGAAACAGGACCAATGAATACAAATTATGTTGGCCTGTTGCTTGGAATAGTTTCTGCCGTTGCTTTCAGATTTACCAAGGCTACAGTGTACTCCCTTTACGTGACACAATGGTTAAGGGACCCTGTGAATTGGAAATAAAAGAGTCCTTCAAATATTACCACGGAACACCACCTATAGGGAAGGAGCTTGTTTCGTAGCGTGGCTAGGAGGAATCAAAAGCCTCCATTTTTCATATACGATCACAGGAACAGCAACACCGTATGTGGAGGAGCCTGTAGTGACGGCAAAGGCTCCTCCTCCTCTTCCTTCTTTCTTATCCAGGTTCGAGTCGTGATGAGTTCCCTGCCTTAATTTATCAGTACAGTGGTTAAAAATGTATATAGGGTAAAAGTATGGACCACAGGAATTTAACTGGAAGTGCCAGGTTAAAATATGGAATGCAATTGGAAAGATGGGATGAGGCCAAAATGTACTGGAACTGGAATGACGAGGCTAAAATGTACTGGAATTGGATATACAATGGAAGAGAACTATATGATAAGACTCGAGACACAAGATCCGAGAGAAATGTTGAACACTTGGGGAGGAAATATGAAGAGCCACAATAGCGTCACAATAGACTGAGCTAATCATCACCCCCGTCAGACGCCATTAAGACCTCATTTGCACAAAGCAGCGTCCGGGAATTCTCATCAGCATATTATTCCATACCGTCTGGCTGGCTGGCTGGCTGGCTGGCTGGCTTCTTCGATTCTTCTCTCACACTGAGGTTCTTCTCGTTCCCATGCATCTCATCTCATCTCCTGCTTGGCTCTCTATAGTTCCATGCCTTGTTGTTGAGGTTTACACGTTTCTGTCTGTCTGTCTCTATGTCTCTCTGTCTCACTCTCTCTATCACACACACACACACACACACCTCCATCAACCACTCTCCTCCTCACACATCCTTCAATCTCCCCTTACACACACACACACACCACCAACAACAACAGCCCTCAAAAATAAATACTCTCTCCCTGCCCTAACTCCCTCCTCCCCAGCTTCCCAATAAATTACCCAAGAGATTAAGGCACTATAATTGGCGAAACTTTACCCTAGAGTTACCCTGCTTCTCCTTGCTATTATGTGATTCCCGGCGGCCCTCCTCTGTCATGAAGCCCACTATTTTATATTCACTTGGACCTAAACTGAATACTCCAAGGCTTTACTTAGCGTCAAATATTTCTCCGGCCCTCCATTTATCATGTCTGGTGGTCTATGTGCCCTTCTTGCCTGCCGTCGGTCTAGTCTAGTACCCCCGACCCCATCCCCAGCCACCTAGCTAGCCCCCAGCCCCTCTCTCTCTCTCTCTCTCTCTCTCTCTCTCTCTCTCTCTCTCTCTCTCTCTCCTTGTGTGTTCGTTATTGGGCTGTTGTTTCTCTCCATGTTGAGTTTGTGTTAGTTTGTGTTAGGTTAAATATTTAGGATGTTAGGATAGGTTAGGTTACGTTAAAATCCAGTGAGGTTATTTTTATTTAGGATAGATCTAGCTAGGTATGGTAAGATAATAATAATATTGATAATAATAGTAATAATAATAATGATGAAAATGATAATAAATAAATAAACTAAACACTGACTGAGCTGACCTAAAACGGGACACATGTGGGATGAAGATATGGAGAGCCAGCCAGCCAGCCAGCAGTCATTCCCCTTTGATATAATGAATGTCCCTGCCTCTCCCTTCAACCCTCAAATTATCCCAGCTAAACCTTACCTTACCGGACTAAAACCCCTCTTGGCCCGTCACATTACTCCCTCTTCTCTCTCTCTCTCTCTCTCTCTCTCTCTCTCTCTCTCTCTCTCTGTGTGTGTGTACTGCCGCGCCTCGCCATAATACCTGGGAACTGAGAAGCTGCCTTTTTCCACACGCCTCTTCAGACCTTCCTTCTTCACCCTGAACACCTCTACTAATAATCCATCTCCATCTCTTTTCACAGTTTCTTTCTCCTCCTTCCCCCTCCTCTTCTTTATGTTCCTCCTCCTCCTCCTCCTTTTATTCTTCTGCCTCCTCCTTCTCCTCCTCCTCCTTTATATCTCCTTATTCTTATTTTAACCTCTTAATACTTTTCTTATTTTCATCTTCTTTTCCTATAGAGTTTACTTCGCAAACTATTCTCAATCCACATTCCTCCTCTTCTCTCTCTCTCTCTCTCACTCTCTCTCTCTCTCTCTCTCTCTCTCTCTCTCTCTCTCTCTCTCTCTCTCTCTCTCTCTCTCTCTCTCTCTCTCTCTCTCTCTCTCTCTCTCTCTCTCATTCCACGTCCCTCTCACCCTATCATTACTCGGATTCCCTTTTCTTTCAAGCCTCGTCTCCTTCCCACCTCTTATCATACCTTCTCGCCCCTCCTCCTCTCCACAGTATAAGGCATAATTAACCAAACAATGGGTGAGCGTGGGCAAGATCCTGGTTGGTGGTTGGTTGGTTGGTTGGTTGGTTGGTTGGTTGATTGGTTGGTTGGTTGGTTGGTTGGTTGATTGGTTGGTTGGTTGGTTGGTTGGTTGGTTGATTGGTTAGTTGGTTGGTTGGTTGGTTGGTTGGTTGGTTGATTTGGAGGTACCTGTCTTGCTGAATTGAGTGGAGGCTAATGATTCCACCAAGATGCATCAGGAAACATAATTATTGCCTTCAGAATAGCCCATTATGTATAAGGTCCTCTCGTTTCCAGGTATTACTTTGGAGGACTCTGTAGTACTCACGAAACCACCGACTATTTTATTAGCACAGGTCCCATGCATAAGCCTCCGAGGGCCAACCTGTGTTTATTATTTAGGACAACAGAGCCGCTATTTTGGCCAACAAAGGAGGCAACTCGTGAATAATTAGGTACCCGGGTGTTGGACCAACTTGTTGACGGATGGATTGTTCACACCTCTCCATGTACCCTAGTGGTATATGTGGTAGTAGTTGTTGAAGTTGGAGTAGTAGTTGTTGTTGTTGTTGTTGTAGCAATTGTAGTAGTAGTAGTAGTAGTAGTAGTTGTTGTTGTTGTAGTTGTAGTAGTAGTAGTAGTAGTAGTAGTTGTTGTTGTTGTTGCAATTGTAGAAGTAGTAGTAATTATAGTAGTAGTAGTTATTGTAGTAGTATAGTAGTAGTAGTAGTTGTTGTTGTTGTAGCAATTGTAGAAGTAGTAGTAATTATAGTAGTAGTAGTAGCTGTAGTTGTAGTTGTTGTAGTTGTAGTAATAGTAATAGTAGTAGTAATATTCCTAGTCTCTTGGGATCGAGTATTCATATTCTTGTTCTGTTTCTGGACCTCCAATCAATACCTACTTATATAATACCGTCCTGGGTAGTGTGTCATGCAGCGGTGTCCCTCTCTTGTTCTCCTTCCTTCTTCACCTATCTCTTTCATTCTTTTTCTCTCCCTTCCCAATGCCTCCTTCCTTTTATGCTGCTGATTCTCCTCCTCCTCCTCCTCCTCCTCCTCCTTCTCCTCCTCCTCCTCCCGTCGTACACTCCTTAACCTCATAACTCCGAGTAAATTTATGAAGTCACAGCAGTATGGTAATGGGTGGGCTGGTCTGGACTGCCAATTACACACACACACACACACACACACACACACACACACACACACACACACACACACACACACACACACACACACACACACACACACACACACACACACACACACACACACCTCCCTCTACCACCACTAGTCAGTCTATGACCACTATCAAAACTATATCGTCAGATAGTGTCAGTCTGTCACTACCAACATTATTACTATCACTACTATCACCACCACCACTACCACTAGTACATTTATCACCAGTCAATTTGTCACTACCACCACTACCACCAGTATGTCTGTCAGTATGTCACAACCACTACTATCCCTATCACCATCCACTATCATTACCACCATCATCTCCACCACTCAGTCTGTCTGTCTCACTACCACTACTATCGCTCGCTATCACCACCACAACAACCAATTTCACAACCACTACTTCTATCTGTTGGGCCCGCCAGCACAGGCATAAAACACAAGCAGAGGTAATGTCCCCTGCAATAAAAAACAACAACAAACCACGTATATCAGTTAGAGAGAGAGAGAGAGAGAGAGAGAGAGAGAGAGAGAGAGAGAGAGAGATGGGGTGGTAGAGTAATGGTAAATCTGCAGTAAATGATTCCTCCAAACTATTCCCAGCAACAAACAGTATACCATTACATTTATTAATTAGTTCTGTTTCCTGGCATACTTTGGAGGAATCAAGGCACTCTAATGAACCATCATATGTTTAGTTAACCCTTAATGTATACCAGGTGGAGTTTCTGATTCCTTTAAAACAAATCATTTTTATAGGTAGACTGGAGTAATCTGGTTCCTGGTATTGTTTGGAAGAATGTATGTACCAGCGAAACTTTCTGCTTCCTTTCTTTAATATTGCCAAATTCTGCTCTATAATATTAAAAACAGATGACTTGTTTCAGGTAGACTGGAGTAATTTGGTTCCTGGGATAAAAAATAAAGTTTGGAGGAAAGATGAACGAACACCCCTCAGCCAATCCTACCCCCCACCACCATCCCCACCCCCACCCACCACCAGATATAGATAATACTTATTACCCCTTGGAGGGATGCAAATAACAAACAGCCAGGCACACAACCGACGACGTTCACCCCCAGACACTATCGGAACATGACCAGTCCCGCCGCAATACATTTTCTATAACACATTCAATTTAATTTGCATGACAAAGAGGGTGGCGTGGCCCAGTCAGACATATTTCTTTTGTGCGCACCTTCCATTCTTTCCTCCTGGACGCGACGAGAGAGAGAGAGAGAGGAATTGTGTATGTGTGTGTGTGTGAGAGAGGAAGGCATTGTGTATGTGTGTGAGAGAGAAAGAGAGAGAGAGAGAGAATAATGTGCGTGCGCATTGTGACACATGGTCCTATTACGAACCCGTGACGTTAAAAATTTGGCGTCAAGACCATTACCATAGCTAATTGTTGACAGTCTTCCCGACAGAGCGGTAAACACACGCATATCACCGCCCTTGGCATATACCTTACCAACTCTGTAGACCCGAGTATACCTCCTTATCACACACCTAGGGCAAAGAGAGGCCCATCCCACTGGTTTAATTAGTCCCTTGTTATCGCCCCTCCAGCCGCCCTGCGTAAGTGTGAACATGGTTTGTCTTTCGCTGGAGAGGGTCGGGTCCCAGGCTGTCGGCAGGGGTTGATCTGGGAATGTTTGTTTTTCAGTGAGACAGCCTACAATTACCGGGCCATAATGAGAAAGACGAGGCTGGTCAGGCTGTGTAGAGGAAGAGTAGTAGTAGTAGTAGGTGGTGGTGGTGGTGGAAGACTGAGGCACCTATAGGGACCTCCTCATTCTCTCCTTCGGTACATACATCCAACAACAACACCGACACACATACACCTGCTCCATCCACACCTGCCGTCACACCTTCATTATACACTCCTGCTCGACACACACACACACACACAACACACACACACACACACACACACACACACACACACACACACACACACACACACACACACACACACACACACACACACACACACACACCACACACACACAAACACACACACACACATTTTCTCACGCACATACCTTCATTTCGCTAGTGGACACACAAACGCATCGCAGAATAAAACTTAAGTTATCCTGCTTTTACATCACGTAAATCGAGGAGAAAGTGTAGTACTCAAGATGCATGAAATGTTTCTAATGCCTTGTGCTTATATTATTTCGATTTAACAGGGCGTCACATCTTCACATAAAATATATACTGACAAACTCGTAGTGATCAAGATGAATGAATGTTAGAGGGTGTTTGTCATATTCTCATACCCCTCACATCTCTCTTTACCTCTCCATTCTCACTCTTCAGTTAATCAGTTCCTCACACACTCGTATACACAGTCTCTCACACCTTCTCCTCTCACCTCTTGTACTGATACCTTCACCCCCTTTATTTACACACCTCACACCTTCGTTAAAAGAAATAAACTTACACCCTTATAATCACACACGTTACTTCCCACTCCTTAACCCTTAACCCCAAACACCATACACTGTCACACACACACACACACACACACACACACACACACACACATACACACTGCTGCACCTCCTCATCACCACACACACACACACCTCGTCTCCGATAATAATTCTCACACAGACACCTCAGTGACCCCCTCACACCGCCACACCTCACTACCTTTCCTGCCATGCCTTGAGCTCTGAATATAGTCGTGTCTTAGGTAACCTTGTACAGTCATTAGCATACGGTACTAGTTAGTTAAAAGTGAATGTATATACGAGTGTCGATATACACAGATGATACAAAGGAAAAAATAACAAAAGCTACCAGGAAATGACAGAAGGGTTTGCAGTCACAGAGACCCTGGTATTTGTTATGGATTGCTTGGCCTTGTGGGTACCAGTGTTATCCCATAAATCAAAAGGATGGGAGGAAGAATGCAGCTTAGTCAGAAGGCCAGGCAGGGGAAGTGGATGCGCAGGGAAAAATGCGAGGTGGGAAATGAAGGTAGAAAAGAAAGAGAAGTGCATGGATACTAAGTGAGATGAGGAACAGTGAGTATGTGGGAAGAGGATGGGAAGAAAATGAGAGGAATGATACGTGGGAAGAGAATGAAATGGAGAAGTGGGAAGTGAGAGAGAAGGGGGAAAGAAGACGAGAGGGAAGGGAGTTGAATGAGCAAGGTTGGGAAGGGTGTTGGTGGTGGTGAAGGAGGTAGAAGGTTGTGTTGGGTGATGGCACTGAGTGGTGGTGGTAGTGATGGAGGTAGTGGTGGAGGAGGTAGAAGGTTGGGTTGGGTGATGGGACTGAGTGGTGGTGGAAGGATGGATTGGGTGATGGGACTGAGTGGTGGTGGTGGTGGTGGAAGGGTGGACTGGGTGGTGGTCTGGTGGGTGTGGACTGACCATGAATCACTGGACTGGAGTCATTAGTTGAACCTTGGACCCCTGGTATTAGAGAATCAGAGGAGCATTGAAGGGAGTCATGTAGCTGATTCACTCACACCACTCTATATGGGGCCATCCTCATCCTTATTCTCTTCCTCCTCCTCCTCCTCCTTTTCCTTCTCCTCCTTCTCCTCCTTCTTCTCTTCCTCCTCTTCCTTCTCTTCCTCCTTCTCCTCCTCCTCCACCTCCTCCAGCTTCTCCTTCTTCTCCTCCTTCTCCTCTTCCTCCTCCTCCTTCTCCTCCTCCTCCCTTATCTCCCCTCACACGAACTAGACTCACACCTGTACACTTCTTTCTGCATGAGGCCAGCTGTACAGACACAATACACCCAGAAACCGTAATTATCGGACATAATTTTCCAGCACTGTCTTGAGAAATGCCGTGTTTGACATCCGTGGTGTTGTTGTTGTATGGTAATTAGATACTCTTAGAGACGACCCCTATTATTATACTCGTATACTGAAGTGGTTTGTTTCCTGGTATTGTTATGGGGGGGGGGGTATTAGCTCTATACTATATAATATTATATACCCAAAAGCCAATTGACCTTAAAGAGAGAGAGAGAGAGAGAGAGAGAGAGAGAGAGAGAGAGAGAGAGAGAGAGAGAGAGAGAGAGAGAGAGAGAGAGTGATTAAGTGGATATTCTCTTGCTTGTTGGTGAATTGGAAGGTGTGTTGATTCCTCCAAACTATGCCATGAGACAGATCCTCTATTAGTACCATTGAGGACGTCTGTTTTCTGGTATAGTAAGGAGGAATCAGCAGCCTTCCAATTTACTAACAAGAGAATATTCCCTTAAGAGGAGCTAGGGCATAGTTTGGACATTTTTGGAGATAATGATTCCTCCAAACTCGTAACTCCAGCAGGGCACCATTATTTTTGTTCATCTGGTTCTGTTTCCTGGCATACTTTGGAGGAATTAAGGCACTCCAATGTACCGTAAGTATAGTATCCTCTTAAATATTCAATCGAGCATCGTAAATAATTCCAGCCAGGCCCCGGCGTCTCGTAACCCGTCGGGAGGAACGAGCCTCACCCGAACATAATTTGCATGGGCCGAGGTGCGACGGACGTGGTGTGAAGACGTCATGAAGGGAAGCTGTGTGTGTGTGTGTGTGTGTGTGTGTGACGAGCTAACCTGTATGTGTGTGTGTGTGTGTGTGTGTGTGTGTGTGTGTGTGACGAGCTAGCCTGTGTGTGTGTGTGTGTGTGTGTGACGAGCTAGCCTGCGTGTGTTTGTGTGTGTTAGTACTATATTATTTTAACATTTCCTCGTAGGTTGTGTAATGTTTCAGTAATTTACACATGCATATAAAAGAAATAAGATTTACTCGTGTACAGGTGTTAATTCCAACAAAAATGACTAATATAAATTTTGTTATCTAATGTTTCCACCACGTCTCTCTCTCTCTCTCTCTCTCTCTCTCTCTCTCTCTCTCTCTTCACCGGCATAACTTTCACTCCTCACTCACTCTCCAGCTTCACTCTCTCTCTCTCTCTCTCTCTCTCTCTCTCATATGTAATACCACTTTCCAATTTTATAATACCATTTATTAATTCATTTATTTTTTTATGCATCATGGATTGTTGTTACTTTTCTTTTCCTTTGTACCTTATATTCCTTTCTGCTTGACTTCTCTCTTTCCTTTCCTCATTTCTTCCTTTCCTCCTTCCCTTCCTTGCTTTCCTTTTTCCTACCTTTCCTTTGCTCACTCCTTTTATTCCCTTCCTTCCTTTCATTTGCTTCTTCCTCCTTTCTTTTCTTCTTTTTCTTCCTTTCCTCCTTCCTTCCTTTCATTCCTCCCTCCTTCCCTCCTCCCTTCCTTCCCTCCTCCTTCCTCCCACTTCTCCTTCCCTCCTCCCTTCTTTTCCTCCCTCCTTCCTTCCTTTCCTCCCTCCTTCCTCCCTTCCTTTCCTCCCTCCTTCCCTCCTCCCTTCCTTGCCTTCCCTGGGCCTCCGTTTTCTGTGATGCCTTCAGCTTCCGCCACCCAGGATGATGCCGTGTGGATGGACTCGTTTTCTCTCTCCTCTCTCTCTCTCTCTCTCTCTCCCTCTGCATAATCGTTTTCTCTCTCTCTCTCTCTCTCTCTCTCTCTCTCTCTGTATTATTTATTTTAATGCCTGTGTTATCTATCTCACTCAGTTATTGATTTTTATATGTTTTCTCTCTCTCTCTCTCTCTCTCTCTCTCTCTCTCTCTCTCTCTCTCTCTCTCTCTCTCTCTCTCTCTCTCTCTCTCTCTCTCTATCATACATCTATATAAAAACAACAATAATAATAAGACCTTGAGTCACACACAGTATTATAATTACCCTCACTCCCTCGACGTACACTCCCACCCATACCCCCTCTCCCCATACACTCCCACCCACCCACTTACCCCCTCTCTCCCACCAACCCACCCACCCACTTACCCCCTATCTCCCACCTACCCACCCACCCATCTTCCATACACTCCCATCAACCCACCAACCCACCCCTTCTCCCATTCACCTAACCTAACCTATAACCTACCCATCCGTCTCCCATACACTCCCACCCCCCACACCCACCCACGTACACCCCCCTCCCACCCCCTCAAAAAAAAAACCCTCCCTCCCTAACCCCATAGATATAACAGAAGGGGGAGAGGGGAGGGGGGGCGAACAATTACTCAAATTACCACGTCCACACCTATAGGGTCCACCACACAAGATATTAGGTATGGTAATAACCTCATGAATATTTCCCCGCCCTCGCCTTGGCTTAAATGGGTAAACACAGTGTGGGCCCGTGAAGCTCATCTCGGGGTTCACCTTGGGTTCAGCCCCGTGTATATAGTTTTCTCATGTTGGGGTAAATAATAATGTGAGAAAGATGAGGTGTCTCTTTTTTTTTTTTTTTTTTTTTTTTTTGGTGTGGGTGTTGGTGGTGTTGTTGTTGGTGTTGGTGGTGGTAGTGGTAGTGAGGGTGATGGTGATGGTGGTGGTGGTGGTAGTGAGGGTGATGGTGGTGGTGGTGGTGGTTGTGGTGTTGTTGTTGATAATGGTGCATGGTGGTAGTAATAATGGTGAAAATGAAGGTGTTGGTTGTAGTGGTGGTGAAGTTGAAGGTGGTGGTGGTGGTGTTACATTTCTCTCCAAGTCCCCCAGTCATTCTCTCTCTCTCTCTCTCTCTCTCTCTCTCTCTCTCTCTCTCTCTCCTGGTTTACCGTGGGAACGCTCTTTCTCACTAGGAAATATTTACATGGAGAATTCATGCATAGTCCCTTGCTTATCAGTTTACACACACACACACACACACACACACACACACACATAAGATCTCCGACTTTTTAAGGTGCGTGGGGATCGAGAGCTTTGGTACCTATGAACAGAACAGCTACTATATTTACATGCAGTTAACTAATATGCATGGAAATCTCCCCAGAATGATAAACAATTATAATGATTTGCTTTTGCATGTGTATCTCGCTCGTAAAAAAGTGCATAAATGGAAAACGAATGAGAACAGAACTTTTGCATATACTATACATCCCTTAAGGGGGAGAGTATACTTTTGGTACAGTGGAGTACGAGTGAATGTACAGTACAATGCATCCATGGGTGTTAATGGATGTATGTACAGTGCATGGGTGTTAATGGATGTACAGTGTATGGGTGTCAATGAATTGTACATTGCATGGGTGTTAATATATGTACAGTACATCCCTGGTCGTCAATATATACATAGTGTACAGTACAGTACATCCCTGGTCGTCAATATATATTATAGTGTACAGTACAGTACATCCCTGGTCGTCAATATATATATAGTGTACAGTACAGTACATCCCTGGTCGTCAATATATATATAGTGTACAGTACAGTACATCCCTGGTCGTCAATATATATATAGTGTACAGTACAGTACATCCCTGGTCGTCAATATATATATAGTGTACAGTACAGTACATCCCTGGTCGTCAATATATGTATAGTGTACATTACAGTACATTCCTGGGCGTTACATAGTGGGTGTCTGTACTGTACCTCTCTGCATGTTTACGTTTAGCAGTATGGCAGATGGGCGTAGCCGGGGTTAATGACGCCCCTCCCACCTGCTCCTTGACTCCGCCCTCCCAACAGCACTCCGCAAGCAGTATCCCACACCCTCAGAACACGAGGGACATATCCACCACATCAGACTCATGTTTGGTTGCACTTTACTACCCTCTCGTCCCGAAGCCTTCTGTCTTGTAAACCCCCTCTCACAAACTTAACTTACAACGCCTCAGAACAAGAGGGGAATAAGAGCCACTACACTTTGTTGGTTGGTTGGTTGGCATGTTTTTTTGATGTCCAGGGTTCGATTTATGGCGCTTCAGAACAAGAGGGGAACAAGAGCCATTACACTTGGTTGATTGGTTTGTTGGTATGTTTGTCTGATGTGGTGTGGAGGGTTCGAGGTATATACAACAACAACAACAACAACAACCACAAATTTGTATCTGGGAGCTAGCAGCGATGTATGTATGTATGTATGTATGTATGTACGGTCAGCCATATTTTCCCACGTGACGACGCGACGGTACTACAACCAACACCTCCCTTCATTCCCCCCCCCTCTCTCCCTCCCCCCTATTTCCCTTCCTTCCTCCCCCCCTCCTTCCCTTTCCTCCTTTCCTCTCCCCCCCCTCCCTCCTTTCTCTCCCCCTCTCTCTCCCTTCCTCCCCCCTCTCTCCCCCCCCCCTTCCCGGAATCGAATCGGGTACATGTAAGCTCATCTGTTTTTCCGAGACACTTGTTATGAAAAGTTGTCGTCTATAATAGAGAACAACTGAGTGATAGATTATAATTTATATACTCTTCTTCTTTAAGGGGAGAGAGTTTCTTTTTTTTTAGTAAATTGGGAGTGCCTTGATTCTTCCAATTAAACTATGCCAGGAAACAGGACCAAATGAACAAAAATAATGGTGTTCCGTTGCTTGGAATTGTTTGTTTGGAGGATTCATTCACTTAATTAACTCCAGAATTACCAACACAAAATTTCCCCCTTGTTAATTATCACCCACACAACAACTGGATAATAGATATATTTATTTATTGTTCTTTAATTATCACCTCAATTTCGTAATGGTAATAACAACAGAGAGGACACACCCACCAGACTAGAACAGTTTGTTATATATATTTTGTAGTGCGTTAATTTAATTTTTATTTTATATAGTGCGTTAATTTAATTTTTATTTTATCTTATTATTTTTGTTTTCACTTTCGAAAATACACCAAATCCCTTCTCAGTAATAGTGACTTTATGATGCACGTTGAGCTTTCATTTCAGTGCTCATAATAAATTTGCACATAAATAACATCTTGTGTCAGTTTTTCGAGTAATTATTCTTGCATTACATCACATTTACCGATAAAACAACAACAAAATAAAGGGATAATTATGAAGGAGACGGTACAAAATAATAATAATAATAATAATAATAATAATAATAATAATAATAGAATGTGGAGTATAGGATAATGGAGTATAAATTGGCCCCATGCAAAACACGTTGAATAGGCGCCCCTTATCGGAGTGGGATCCATGTTGAACCTCCTCTATGTCTGCCAAAAAACGGATCAGTACAAGACCCGGAGTGACTGAGAAGGAAGAAGAGGAGGAGGAGGAGGAGGAGGAGGAGGAAGGAGGAGGGTACACACAGACAGCTGCTTGGTGGTGGTGATGGTGGTGTTTCGTGAGAGACGCTACCGTTCTCCTCAACTTACAAGGGGGAAAAAAATATTAGAGTGGTGGATATTAGCGTGCATGCGTGGAAAGATGTCTGGGCTCTCTGAAACATATGACAAAAGAAAGGATGATAGAGAAATTAATGATAAAATGATGATAAGGACCAGGTATGCAGATGAAGGAAGGAGAAATAAAAAAAAATGGAAAATACATCACAGATCAGGAGGAAATATTTGATAATGAAAGGATGACAGAATAATGATAATTGGATGACAAGGGCCAGAGGTAGGAAAGTGATATAGAAAAAGGATAAAGATATAAAGAAAAGATAAACATAATAATGATAATGAAAGGATGACAGAATGATTATAATTGGATGAAAATGGCCAAAGGTAGGAAGGAAAGTAATCAAGAAAAAAGAATAAAAGGCATAAAGAAAAGATAAACATAATAATGATAATGAAAGGCAGATAGATAAATAATAATTGGATGAAAAAGGGCCAAAGTGATCAAGAAAAGGAAAAAAAGGAATAAAGAAAAAATAAACATACAAATGGTAATGAAAGGCAGACAGAGAAATATTAATTGGATGATCAAGAAAAAGGAAAAAAAAACTATGACCGAAAAATAAATGTCGCCACACCGGATGAAGTCAATGAGAGAGGAATGAGAGACGAGGTGTTCTGTCAGCCGGATGTCACTCGTGTTCAGCCATGTTCACAAGTTCTGCGAAGGAGGAGGTACAGTCGGTCACAGAAACCAGTACCTTATCTTACCTTACCTTACCTTACCTTACCGTACCTTACCTATACCTTACCTTACCTTACCTTACCTTACCTTACCTTACCTTACCTTACCTTACCTTACCTTACCTTACCGTACCTTACCTATACCTTACCTTACCTTACCTTACCTTACCTTACCTTACCTTACCTTACCTTACCTTACCTTACCTTACCTTACCGTACCTTACCTATACCTTACCTTACCTTACCTTACCTTACCTTACCTTACCTTACCTTACCTTACCTTACCTTACCTTACCATACCTTACCTTACCTTACCTTACCTTACCTTACCTTACCTTACCGTACCGTACCTTACCTTACCTTACCTTACCTTATAAATAAATTCTTTTGACACTCATACCTGAAACAGAATAAAATATAATTAATATATTGAGGTAACTTATATTGAGGTAACTTATATTGAGGTAACTTATATTGAGGTAACTTATATTGAGGTAACTTATATTGAGGTAACGTATATTGAGGTAACTTATATTGAGGTAACGTATTATCCCCAATAAGGTGGTAATAATTCTTTTTTGGTACATACATACATTGGAGTGCCTCGATTCCTCCACAGTATGCTAGGAAACAAACAGGTCCAGATGAAAGAACAAAACTAATGGTGTTTGTTCTGTTGCTTGGAATAATTTTGGAAGAATAATTTGCTCCAGATTAACTAAAAACATATTCCTCTCTTAAGGGGGAAGTACAGTGTTGGCAAATCTGGAGCAACTGATTCCTCCAAACTATTCCAAGCAACAAGACGCCTTTATTTTTGCTCTTCTGGTCCTGTTTCGTGGCATATTTTGGAGGAATCAAGGCACTCCAATGTACCCAAAGTATACTCTCCCCTTAAGATGTACACTTGTTTCTGCAACTGACTGTTTGTTCCCAGAAGCAGCATTGCCATTTCCTTGTCAACGTACTTCACCTGTAATTAGGCCTACCTACAGGAGTGTCGGAAATGCTACGTGTATAAGGACCCTTTGGCACATACACACACACACACACACACACACACACACACACACACACACACACACACACACACACACACACACACACACACACACATGCCTGAAGAAGGGCACCAAGTTGGGGGACGACTCTCATAATTTTTCATAATATAAAGTTTTCGTTTTGGTATGTATTAAAATTATTATTATTATTAAAATAATAATAATAATAATAATAATAATAATTATTATTATTATTATTATTATTATTATTATTATTATTATTATTATTATTATTATTATTATTATTATTATTATTATTATTATTATTATTTTTATTATTATTATTTTTATTATTTTTTTTATTGTTATTATTATTATTATTATTGTTATTATCATCATCATTATTATTATTATTGTTATTATTATTATTGTTGTTATTATTATTATTATTATTATTATTATTATTATTATTTTTATTATTATTATTATTATTATTATTATCTAGAGGTTAGGTGTTAGTAAGGGGAACTTTCACACTCATGGTTATGTTTGGGAAAAGAAGCAAAAGAAAGAAAGAAGGTAATCACTGATGCCATGGACTATAGTTTTCAGAAATGTGGGTACAACTATTTCATTTTTTTTATTTTTACCTGGAGGAAATATACCTGTTTCCTCACTGCATTTCCTGTGTGTGTGTGTGTGTGTGTGTGTGTGTGTGTGTGCGCGTTTCTTATTTTTTTTTATATAAACATGATCTAATGCACATAATTTCAAAACTAGGTATGTACATTACTCATCTAACTAACTTATGAAGACTAAATGTACTCTGAATGTGGATGTAATGTTTTGATATATACTTAGAAGGGAATCAGTGCATTATCTCCCTTTAAAATAACATAAAAACGCACTATACATGGTTGGTTTTGAAGCACACACACACATGCAATAATGAACGCAAGCACACCACAGTTATACACACGCAAGCACACACACACGCATGCAATAATAAACGCAAGCACACCACAGCTCTACACACGCAAGCACACACACACACATGCAATAATGAACGCAAGCACACCACAGTTCTACACACGCAAGCACACACACAAGCACGTGCCCACAAACACAAACACACACACTGGTAAACGGGACACGCAACACAACCATCCCCATCTCCTCCATCTTAGTCAAAGAGAACAACAGAATGGCGGGGGACATGTTCACTGAATTAGCACGATTTGACGCTCATAATATATTACACACACACACACACACACACACACACACACACACACACACACACACACACACGGGGGAGGGGAGGGTAAATAAGCTACACTTCCTTGTATACTAAACCCCTATGTATCTTTCCTATATTATCTTACACACACACACACACACACACACACACACACACACACACACACACACACACACACACACACACACACACACACACACACACACACACACACACACACACACACACACACTCTCTCTCTCTCTCTCTCTCTCTCTCTCTCTCTCTCTCTCTCTCTCTCTCTCTCTCTCTCTCTCTCTCTCTCTCTCTCTCTCTCTCTCTCTCTCTCTCTCTCTCTCTCTCTCTCTCTCTCTCTCTCTCTCTCTCTCTCTCTCTCTCTCTCTCTCTCTGCTAATCACTAATTTTGTCAATTTCCCCGACCCTTCCTTTCCCTTACTATGCATGCAGAGTCTCCCTCCCCTTCCCTTCCCCCCTCCCCTCACCTTTCCCTTCCCCTCACCTTTCCTTTCCCCTCATCCTTCCCCTCCCCTTTCCTTCCCCTCCCTTGTGCATGATCAGTCAGTCAGTCAGTCAATCCAGTATAGTTGTCAGTCACGCATGCACCGTTTTGTTTCCGATACTCGTATAATGTAATGTTAGCGGTACTGTATACCATTTTTACCTGTTGCGTGCATGCATCGTGTTTCTGAAGTAATGTATGTAATTATATTTGGCCAAGTATACAGTGGTTGAATATAATTGATCATCCATCCTCTCGTATCCCCTGTCTTTTTTTTTTTTTTTTTTTTTTTTTTTTTTTTTTGTGTGTGTGTGTGTGTGATTATTATTTTTTTTTAGTGCGGGTTTCTCTATGCGGTGTATGTAATGTAAGTCACAATGGGGTAGGAATGAGAGGGTGTAGAACTATAAACGGTGTAGGGATGTGAGACGGAAAAGGGATTCCTCCTCCTTCCACCTTCCTCCTCCTCCTTCATCCTCCTCCTCCTCCTTCATCCTCCTCCTCCTCTTTCTCCTCCTCTCTTTCTTCCTCTCCTCTTTCTCCCCCGCTCTTCCTTCCTCTGCTCTTTCTCCTCTTCCTCTATTCCTCCGTCTCCTTCTCTCCCTCTCTCTCCCCCCACCCAGAGAGCATCAGGTAGGGCGGATGTGAAGGCGAGATAAGAGAGTGAGGCCATTGTCTCAAGCCACCACACACTCGCCCCTTGCACCGCCGCCTCGATACCATCTCACTCGGACCCCCGCCATAACCTCACACACATTTTTTTTTTTTTTTTTTTTTTATGGAATACCCTCGGACGCATTTTCGACGAGGTGTGTTCTCCACTTTTCTCCTCTACTCTCCCCCTTTCTCCTGTCATTTTGTCTTCTTTTTTCTCTCCTGACTGTCCTTCCTCTTATGATGATGATGATGTGTGTTATCAATCTTCTGTCCTTACCTCTGATCGCGTCTATACTTCCATCTGCCATTCGATTCTACTGTACTTCAACATCTCTCCATCCTTTACTTTCACCCCTCCCGTTACGTACCCTCATATTCTACTCTTTTTTCCCTCCCCACATCCCCCTTCCATCCCTCCTTCCTTCCCTGACCATAGTGTACCTTACCTACCTACCTTTTTCCCAAGAGTGGCTGCTTTTATGGATGTGGCTGGTGTGAAAAGCCTCATTTATACTTTGTGCTGCAGATCTGGTGGGGTGAGGGGGTCTGGTAGGGGGGTAAAGAGGACTGGGGTGAGGGGGTCTGGTAGGGGGGTAAAGAGGACTGGGGTGAGGGGGTCTGGTAGAGGGGTAAAGAGGACTGGGGTGAGGGGGTTGAGTAGGGGGTAAAGAGGACTGGAGAAGGGTGATGGTGGATGTTGGTGAGAGGATGAAGGTGGATGTTAGTAAGGGTGTATGGAGAGGGGTTTGTGAATACATAATTGCCAGAAGGTTGAAGAGGTTAGTGAAAGTATTACAATTGAACTTACCGAGGAGGAAAAATGGTTAGAGAACAATATCAACCTGGCAACATTTGCAGAATAAAAATATATAGATAGAGGTAGGCCCTATATAGATAGATAAGATAGATAGAGATTAGCGAAAATAAGTGTGGCCTTTTGCTTGACATAGTATGAGTAATATATAATTCCTCGGAGTTGTATCCAGTGTTGCCAATCGTCAATTCGGTGTACAGGGCTGCGGTAGAAATAATGAGATACCAGCAATTCTGACATGCTGTGTTGATTTGATGCGTAACCCCTATTCAAAAATTCTTGGAAGTAAAAGCAGATTGGTCTGGTTGATTGATGCGTCGCCCTTTCGCTGTTATATATAATCACAGTGAGGGGAATGGAAAATTAAATGGAAAAGACAATTATCAAAAGAACAGGAAAAAAAAAAGGGACAAAGAATAGCCCCCTCCTGACTGACCCCCTTTCCTCTCTTCCCCGCTTCACCCCCCCCCCCCCCGCTTCTCCACTCTTCTCTCACCCCTCCTCACCCTTCTCTCCCCTGCTTTTTCGCTCTCTCCCAACTCACCCTTCTCTTCGTCAGTGTGGCCCGAGAGAGAAAGGGCTACATTTTCCATTCGCTTGGTGTAATGTTTCGTGACGACCCCTCGCTCCGTGCTGGTGTTGGGGAAAGGTGAATTAAATCATGTTATTGATGGTGGTCTTGTTAGCAGTGGTGGTGGTGGTGGTGAAGAGAGGAGAGAAGGGGTTGGTGGGGAGAGAGAGAGAGAGAGAGAGAGAGAGAGAGAGAGAGAGAGAGAGAGAGAGAGGGAGGGAGGGAGAGAATATGTGTGTGTAATAGTCACATGCTAACCTTTACTTACCTTCAAAATTCGAGAAGAACAACACATGTCTTTTTAATGGCTGTAGGTCCTTTTCGTTCCCTGACCCGTCCAACCTTAATTTTCTGCGTGTCAATAAAACCATACTCGGTTAACCTTGTCAAAAACAGCGTTACTTCACCTCACTTTGCACCTCTAGACTCCGCTTCCACTCCAGCACCTTTCCGACACATCCCATCCTGTCACACCTGTCGGGTAACATCTGTCTCGTCACACTCGACCCGTCACACCATGCGTCACACTCTCTCAGTCGTACTCTTTCCGTCACACTCTTCTAGTTTTTTTTTTCTACATTTATGTCGACCCTTACCATACCTCTATTTCTTCACTCCTTCTCTGGGGTACCTCACATTCTTAAGAAACCTACTTTCCTTCTTAGCCCTTCCTGCCTTCCCAAGATACGACCCTGATGTTGGTCTCTTCCCAAGTATCTTCCACCTCCTCTCTTAGTCATGGTCCCCCAAGTTGTCCCCCAATTAAAGTTCCCCTTCACTACTTTAATATAATTCCCCTTTTCTGATATGCAACCTCTTTGATGCTCTCTTAGATATATATATATGGCCCCGTCGTAGCTTCCCAAAACATACCCCGTCCTCTAGCTAAATAATGTCCCATACCCCTACACACAGCCCCATCATCTCTCCCCTACAAGTAACCCCTCACCATCACATACAAATGCTGCCCCACAAATGGCCTCCTCCCCATCAGACTGACCCCTCATCCTTCCCCCACAAATGGCCCCCTCCCCATCACACGGCCCCCTCATCCTTCCCCCACAAATGGCCCCCTCATCCTTCCCCCACAAATGGCCCCCTCCCCGCCCCCGGCCACACTCAGGGGACGGTGGTGGCGGCTGTGTTGCGGTCGGCGTTGGGATTAAGGGTTGTGACTTAAAACAATAGGAAAGATGTTATCGTGTCACCATTTACTCTTTACTGGCCCTGCTTATGGTTGACCACGGCTAGGGTCCAGGTGGAGGGGTTGGGGATGGGGGTAGGTAGGTAGGAGGCCTGTGGGGAAGAAAGGGAGAAGAGGAGAGAAAAGGGATCCTGGGAGGAGAAGAAGGGTGTGGACGAGGAGAGGAAAGGAATAGATGAAAAGGTAATAGAAAAAAGGAGAAACTGTGTGTGTGTGTGTGTGTGTGTGTATGTGTGTGTGTGTGTGTGTGTGTGTGTGTGTGTGTGTGTGTGTGTGTGTGTGTGTGTGTGTGTGTGTGTGTGTGTGTGTGTGTGTGTGTGTGTGTGTGTGTGTGTGTGTGTGTGTGTGTGTCACGAGGAAGGGAAACAGAGGCCCCCAGGAGGATGGAACGAGAGAGTGAGTAAGGAAGGACAACGGTAAAGTACTGTAGATGGGAAAGTGATAAGAAGTAAGTCATTACAGGGGACGTAGAAGTTATTGTTCCTTAGCACTGAGATGCGTTGGAGAGGGACAGTAAGAAAGTAACTATAACGTATCCCATTTGTATACGCAGAGAAAGTAAACACGATTAGAAAAATACTGAGATGGGATGGAAACGGACAGTAAGGAAGTAATGTAACCCATTTGTATATACAGAAAAAACAAAACAAAAACAATCTCGCAAGGGGAGCTCAATACTGTAGCTTTAGTAAATTTAAGGGGAGACTGACTGACTGATTGAGGTTCTTATTGGTGAATGGTATAGGCCTAATGATCTCTCCAACCAACCTGTCGTACAAATCAAATCCTCTATTAGTTAGTAGGTTTGAGGTTTGATCGTTTGTTTCTTGGTGTAGTTTATAAGTTGCAGAGAATGACCACTTTGTATACATTTTTTGAGTAAGAAATATCTAACAGGGCAAGAAAATAAATGGTGGAGCAGCTACATTTTCGCCAGGTTTAATTAAAAACGAACTAAAATAAACTAAGAGTTGAGTGTAGTTAACAGACCCTAGAGAAGTCCATGGTTGTACAGTATAAATATTTAATATAATTGGTCTATGATTGCATTACATACACCAGAAAAAAGGAAAGAAAATGAAGTGAAGAAGCCATGGCATACATTTTTCGCCAGGTTAAAAATACAAACCCACAACATTAAGTGGAGTACAGTAGACCCCAGTGAAGTCCCAAGGTGATGATGGTCTGTGGGGCTTCCTCCATCTAGACCCTAAGAGGCGAGCTCACTCATTATACCGAAAGATAGACCACAGTCCATCTCCCGGCGACGACAGGCTAGCAGACCGGGGCGGGATCTGTTTCCTTTCTTATTCAAATGATCTCCAGTCAGCATCTCGAGGCCTGCGTTCACCTCCGGCTTCGACTTGGGGTCTGGTTGGTGATGGGGTCAGGTTCATGTTTTTATATACCCAATTTTCCTATAACTATATATCATTCGTGGTACTTATAATATATTATTTTCTCTATGGCCATGTGTCAAAATTAATAAAAGTATATATACCTCTTTACTTATCGTCACTAAATGAGGTTATGATATATATTTGGGTTTGAGTGTGATGGATCCTATAGTAAATTTTCACATCAGTTTTATTTACAGTCAGTTATTATATCATTCTTATTTTGTGTACCTTTAGGTGTTTATTTTCACATTACTCCACGTCACTGTAAAACAAAAAGAAAATATGGGGATACAAGACACTGGATTTGGTTAGCTTAGATTAGGCTTGATTTTACACCAGGATTAATTACAGAAGTACAAATGATTTAATTACATACGTAGTATATATGATTTCATTACACAACTACACGAGTACATAAATTATGATATTGATTACACAAGAACATATAATATTAATTACACAAGTACATATAATATTAATTACACAAGTACATATAATATTAATTACACAAGTATATATGATATTAATTACACAAGTACATATAATATTAATTACACATATTAATGTAAAGATAATATACAGTATATATTTTCGTTATTAGTAATAGTGATAAATTTCGTGATGTAGAAAATTTGATTATTATTATTTTTATTTTTTATGCAGGTGATTGATTGTGTTGAATTATAATTATGTTTGCTGTGTGGGTATATATAATTTAATAGTAATTACAGTATATACATTTTGTAAACTAAGTATTATTAGTATTATTTCTCTGATCGATACTGTCACAGCATCCTTCATGACTTCATTTCTCTATCTCTCCCTGTCTCACTTACTAACTCTTTATTTTCCACCTCTTTCTCTCTCTATTCCTCTTTTCCCCCTCTCTCTATCCCTCCCTGCTTCACTCTCTGTATCTATTTCTCCCATTCTTTGTCCCTTCTTTCCTGCCTCTACTTCCTTCCACTATTTCTCGTATTTATTCGCTCTTCCCATTCTTTCTCGCATTTATTCGCTCTTCCCATTCTTTTCTATCTCTCCTTTCCTCTTTCTACCATTTCTTATCTACTCTTTGGTCGATTATTCTATAGTTGTATCAGTATATCGTCATTCTATCTCAGTTATCGTCACTAACCCAATTAATCGTCACTCTAACCCATTAATTCGTCACCATATCCCAAACCCAGTCGTGAAACCAACTAACCCACCAACCCACCAACCAACCAACCCACCTCGAAACCCAAGTCATGGAACCAACAAACCCACCAAAACTCAGTCGTGAAACCTACCAACCCACCAACCCACTTCGAAACCCAAGTCACGTCTGAGCCAAGGGTTCCGGATGGTGAAATAAGTATATGATGAACGAGGTAGAGAGGCTAAAAATTGATGCCTACAGACCCAGTACCATCATAATGTGCAACACGCTCAACAACTTGGACCCTTCCCCTCCCCTCCCTCTCCCCTCCCATCACCTTCCCTCCCATCCCCTACCATCACCACCCCTCCCTCTCCCCTACCATCACCTCCCCTCCCATCCCCTACCATCACCACCCCCCTCCCCTTCCTTCCACTCCCCTCCCCTCCCCTCCCTCTCCCCTCTCCTACCATCACCTCCCCTCCCCTCCCCTACCATCACCACCCCCTTCCCATCCTTCCACTCTACTCCCCTACCATCACCACCCCCTTCCCTTCCCCTACCATAACCTCCCACTTCCCTTCCACTCCCTTCCACTACTCTTACTCGGCTTCCACTTCTCCTTCCCTTCCCTTCCCCACTTCTCCACTACCCCCCTCAATCTCTGTGCCCCCCCACCCCCCGGAAGCTTAAAATATATAAATGAATAAAATAATAACAAACAACATAAAGATTCATTCTCCACCCCCCTCTCTCTCTCCTTCTGCCCCCCCACCCTCCCCCCAAGCTTAAAATAAAAAAAACAGTGAAAAATAAATAACTGTTAAGGGGATAGTATATTTTTGAAAGATTGGAGTGCTTTGATTCCTCCATAGTATGCCAAGAAACAGACATAGATGAAGAAAAATAATGGTATCCTGTTGCCTTCAATAGTTTGGAGGAATCATTTGTCTGTGTACTGATGGTTCCGTTTTCTCTCGAGACAGAACAAGGCGTCATCGATGCTTTATGGGGAATTTCAATAGGGACAAAAGGAGTAATCTCACCTCACCGTGTTTGATCGTTGGTTATGCGTGTTCGCCCGTAACTGAGGCCTCATATTATTGCCTACCCTCTTGAGATGTAGCGGGCATCGTAAAACTCGTGTATTTATCTGGTAAGGGAAGAGCTATTTAAGGGACCCTACATGTGATGTGGTCAGAAAATTGGAGGTAGACGAGTCCTTCAAATATTGCCACGAAACACCACATATACTGAAGAAGCCTGTTTCGTGGCATAGTCAGGAGGAATCAGAAGCCTTCAATTCTCGTACATGATCACAGGGTCCTTAAGGGATGGAACTGTGATGCTGGGGCGGCCCAACTTGGAGCTGAATGCGTCCACCAAACCCTACCACACAACACATACCTAATATATAATTGTAAAGGATTCCGTTGCCTGGTGTTGTTTAAAGGACCCGGTAGCCTGCAACTTGTCCAACACACTATCTTGCCTCCCTTAATGGGGATAATTCGTTTTTGTTACATTGGAGTACCTTGATTCCTCCAAAGTATGTCAAAAAACAGGACCAGAAGAGCAAAAAGAATGGTGTTCTGTTGCTTGGAGTAATTTGGAGGATTCAGTTGCTCCAGATATGCTAACACACACACACACAAAAAAAAAAAGAGGTTGCGGGGTTGTTCTTGTTGGGTTTGGCAGAGTAAACAGTAATTATTGAAGGCCTTCCCTGCTAGAGTGGCGTAACAACCACCAGAGCGTTGGGTGAGTTTGTTTTGTTTGTTCTTGTTTGTCGTGAGAGTGTTTGTTTGCTCTTGTTGTCATCTGGTACATTGTTTTTTTTTGTCTTTTACTTCACACTTCATCGTTCCCGGAAATAGTTTAAAAGATAAAATTGTAGTGCATATCAATTTAATCATTAATTATCGTTATCTTGATTCATCTCTTCTCTTCCCTCTTCACCATCATCATCATCATCATCATCATCATCATCATCATCATCATCATCATCATCATCATCATCATCAATTTCACCACCACTTTATTGCAAGTATATTTACATACGTATAAAAATAATACAGTTCTGATACACAGTAAAATATTCTTCCCTCAAGCACTCACTCATTCACCAGAGAGAGAAGATGTGCATTGTGTTGTAGCCAGAGAAACTTCACCACCACAACTTTCATAAATCTTTGAGGAACCGGTATGTGTGTGTGGGGGGGGGGGGGTGTGTGGGGGGGGGTGTTGTGTGTGTGTGTGTTGTGTGTTGTGTTGTGTTGTGTTGTGTTGTGTTGTGTGTGTTGTGTTGTGTGTATGTGTGTGTTTGTGTTGTGTGTGTGTGGGGTGTGTGTGTGTGTTGTGTTGTGTTGTGTGTGTGTGTGTGTGTGGTGTGAGTTTACATGGTTCAGGGATGTTGGTAAGAAATAGAGGCTGTATTGTGGTTGCAGTGGGGGGCTTCACCGACATAACCACGCTTGCCACACAAATTATAAACACACGCATCACTACACACACACACACACACACACACACACACACACACACACACACACACGTATGTACATAATAATAAGCTCTTATCTTGCAGTCGTTTATACATACGTACACACAGACACGTGTATACACTCGTGGAAAAGGCTATCATAGATTTATATTACACACACACACACACACACACACACACACACACACACAACACACACACACACACACACACACACACACTCTGTACGTAGCCCCATGCATCATACATACATACATACATTCAAAGGGGAGTATAAGGCTCAGGTAGGTAGGTAGGTAGGTAGGTAGGTAAGTAGGTAGGTAGGTAGGTAGGTAGATACTGTAGGTAGGTAGGTAGGTACTGTAGATAGGTAGGTAGGTAGGTACTGTAGATAGGTAGGTTGGTAGGTACTGTAGGTATAGGTAGATACTGTAGGTAGGAAGGTAGGTAGGTACTGTAGGTAGGTAGGTAGGTAGAGTCGTAATTCCACAACATCAACAGTATAAAACAAGGTCAGTAAATAGCAGACAGTGTTGTGGAGAGTTGAGTTGAGTTGAGTTGAGGGGAGGGGGAAAAGATTACATCGCCTAAACCAACCTCCCCGTCCCATCAACTACATACATATACAGTGCCATTGGTTTTATCTTCAGGTGTATTAGCAGTGGGTGTAAATCAATCCTCACTTATATTACTTCCTTCCTTGCTCGGTTCAGGGTCGTCGTTGTTGTTGTTGTTGTTGTTGTATAATTATAGTTAAGAGGGTAGTACAGTGTTGTTGATAAATCTGCATGGATGGAGCAACTGATTCTTCCAAACTATTCCAAGCAACGGAACACAATACTATTATTTTTGCTCTTATTTTGGAGGAATCATGGCACTCCAATGTAACAAAAAAGAATTACCACCTTAATGACCCTGTGATGTAGTCAGAAAATTGGAGGTTATTGAGTCCTTCAAATATAGCCACGAAACACCAATTATTTGGAACGAACTTGTTTCATGGCATAGTCAGGAGAAATCAGAAGCCTCCAAGTTTCCTTCACGAACACAGGGTCCTTCATAGGGCAGTACAGAGTTGGTAAATGTGGAAGGATGGAGCCACTAAACCTTCCAAACAACTCCCATATAATATAACAGTATACCAGCGATATGTTTGTTAATATGGTCCTGTTTCAGAGCATAATTATTACTTTGTAGGATTCAGCAACCACCACCACCAACTTTAATTAATAATAAACCCCAGTGGCTGATTGAGATACTGAAGATGATAGATAATATTATACTATAGCTATAACCTATCTCACTGTTAATTACTTTCTTTTATTTATTCCTTTTTTATCTTTCTATGTGTGTGTGTGTGTGTGTGTGTGTGTGTATGTGTGTGTGTGTGTGTGTATGTGTGTGTGTTTATGTGTGTGTGTGTCCTACCTGAGTTGTTGGTTGGTATGGGAGTTAGTATGTTTATCGATGTGATTTATTAGCCATATATCAGTCGGGTTGTAGGGCAGGTAAATATTCACTCCATCATCGTCTCCAGTAGTCATTATATTCACATTCTAGTTTCACCCATTGCTATCGGGTATTAAGTGTTTATGAGACCCGGTGGTGGTAGTGGTGGTGATGGTGGTGATGGTGGTAGTGTACAGTTGATTACAGAGGTTAGTTACATGGTGTAGGCTAATCTCATTTTTTTTTTTTTCAGGACCATTGCTATCGGGTACTTGTTGTTTATTTGATTAATTAAGAGATGTGGTTGTGGTGTACAGTTAGTTGCAGAAGTTCGTTACCAGGGTGTATGTAATCTCCTTTCAGTTGTTTATTCTTACCTTTAGTTTATTTGATTGTCTCTTCCAGGCTGAATATAATCGTTTGGAATTATTCATAAGTTTGATTAGTAAACAAGGCTGCTAAGAAAAGGGATATTTTTTGTTATTGTCTGATGGTTGTGTTTCTGGGTGTTCCTTGGCATCATAAAATCGTCTGTAGTTAGTTAGTCGTAATAGTTATAATTAGTCGTAATAGTTATAATTAGTCGTAATAGTTATGTATGTGTGACGCCAATACCACTACTCTTATTCGTACTATTATCACTATTACTACCACCCTCATCTTCACTACCACTCCTACCATCACCACCAGTACCACTTATTACCGCTACCAACACCACTATACTCCCACCACTACCACTCCTA
>JAWZYT010001716.1:75000-77926 GCA_034508575.1 Petrolisthes manimaculis
GATATGAACACGAATAATAACGAGTGTTTTGTGGAAATACACAGCTGATAAAGTTTCCGTTTTGACGTGTTAAAATGTTGTCGGTACATTAATCTACAATATATTACCAGAAACTTATCCATTTTAATCCATTTATTCTTACGTTATTTAATTTCTGGGATATTGTTCGTATTATGAGTGATTTAAAGGGAGATTCTCGTGTTGGTGAATTGGTAGGTCTCTGATTCCTCCAAACTATGCCCGTAAACACATGCCCTCAATGGTACTCATAGGGGATCTGTTTCGTGGCATAGTTTGGAGGAATCAGTAGCCTTCCAACTACCAAAAAGATAATCTTTCCTTTAGACTTCAATATTCGTTATGTTGAAGTGCAAGTAATTATTATCAGTATTTTTTTTTTTTTTTTTTTTTTTTTTTTATATTTTCCAAGGACAAGTGTGATCTCCTAAATACAATAGCATGATGCAATTGTTCTTATAAGTATTTTGGTTGTGATGTTGAAGTTATTTATTAGTGTTATTAGAAAAAAAAGAAACATTATGAAACTGTGTGTTAGCGAGTGTGTCTATATATGTGTGTTCCTCTGTGTATGTTTGTGTGGTGTTTGTGTTTGCGTGTGTGTATACTGTAGGTGTTCGTTTGTGTTAGTGTGTGTGTTTGTGTGTGTCTGTGTGTTAATACCTCCGCCAATAAGGTTATGTGATTGAGAATTTTTTATATTATTATTATTATTATTATTATTATTATTATTATTATTATTATTATTATTATTTTTATTATTATTATTATTATTATTATTATTATTATTATTATTATTATTATTATTATTATTATTATTATTATTATTATTATATTATTATTATTATTATTATTATTATTATTATTATTATTATTATTATTATTATTATTATTATTATATTATTATTATTATATTTGTCTTAACTTATTTCAGAAAGTTATGTGTGGATTATTATGAACTGTTTACAATAGTAGATTTCGTGACTGGTAAAAAGAGATTAATTTGGGAGAGATCCATTATTTTTACTGCGTTGCCTTACAATTTTAAAAGTGCGGGTAAAATATTGGTGGGATTTTTCCTCAGACTTCTACGACAATTTTAGGATGATGGTTCATTGCTTTGCTTCGGCGGAGGTTTGTGATCTAAGGAAAAGCTCGTTTTGTATAATTATGTGTATGTGTGTAGTTGTGTGTGTGTGTGGTTGTAATAACATTGGCCGTGCTAGGAAGTAACACACACACACACACACACACAGGTGCTGGGAAAAGTGTGTCATTCGTTATTTTTTCGTGGGTCTGACTGGGGTGGGAGGGTCGACACGCCAGACACAAGGTAAAGTTTATCTTAATGAGATCAGGTGGCTCAGGCCTGCCTTGTCCTGCTCTACTCTACTCTGGCTCTGGCTCTGGCTCTGTACTGTATTGGCTCTTTATACTGTAATGCCACTGTATCTTCCTGGCTCTATACTGTAATGGCACTGTATCTCCTGGCCCTGTCCTGTAATGGGTCTTTCTGTACCGTAATGGCCCTGTATTGAAATGGCCCTATCCTGGACCCTCTCTTAACCCCCCATCCCCCACCCCCACCTTGTCTAGTCTTCTGTCCCATCCTCCTGTGTCTTCTCCCATCATATACCAGCCTCTTCTGTCCCATCTTCCTCTGTCTACTCCCATCATACCCCAGCCTCTTCTGTCCAATCTTCCTCTGTCTTCTTCCATCATACCCCAGCCTCTTCTGTCCAATCCTCCTCTGTCTAATACCATCATATACCAGTCTCTTCTTTTCTGTTTTCTTTGGGACCTACGTTGGCGCTACACTGTCTTGTCATGGGTTCATTCTCTTTGGTATTCATGTTAGCCTGTATTGTGCCGTTGTGGTGCTATATAGTACTATGTGAGGTTACTAGAGTGTTGGTACTTTCCCTTTCATTCATTGTGATGGACCCAGAGTACAGGTATAGAGAGAGAGCCGATTCAACGCTAACTCTCACTCACTGTCTCTCCTCTCTCTCTCTCTCTCTCTCTCTCTCTCTCTCTCTCTCTCTCTCTCTCTCTCTCTCTCTCTCTCTCTCTCTCTCTCTCATTTTTCCTGTATAATGTTACAAGGCCCCTAACTACTTCAGTCTCTATCTGCGTCATTAAAAGTTTACATGTATGAATACCTTCCAAGGACACATAATGATGATGATGATGATTATGATTATGATGATTGCGATGATTATGATGATGAAGGAGGGGTAAGAGACTGAGGAAAGAAAGGAGGAGGTTGGAGGAGGTTGGAGGAGGATGGAGGAGGTTGGAGGAGGTTGGAGAGGATGGAGGAGGTTGGAGGAGGCTGGGGTTATGTCGCGTCCCACTACCTCTTATTGTCCTTCCATTGACCACTCATTTTCTCTGTCCCATCCTCTCTGTGTCCCATTCCATCCCACTCTGTCCCATCCTCTCTGTGTCCCATTCTATCCCACTCTATCCCATCGTACCCATGTGTCAATACCTTCTCATTATGCCCCATCCTCAGCCTCCCCATGTCCCATCCTCCAGCCTCCCTATGTCCCATCCTCCAGACTCCCCATATCCCATTCCACCCCATTTTATTCCACCTTACCCACGTGTCCTTCCATCCCAATGTAGCCCCAACTTACAATAAATAATAATAATAATAGTAATAATAATAATAATATAATAATAATAATAATAATAATAATAATATTATATCTCCTATTACGAATGTAGACAAGAACTTTGCACCTGAGATTACGAGGGAAGTACAGTCTGGTAAATCTGGAGCAAATCATTCCTCCAAACTATTCCAGGCACAGGATACCATTATATTTCTTCATCTGGGTGTGTTTCCTGGCATACTTTGGAGGAATCAAGGCACTCCAATCTATCAAAAGTATACCATCCC
>JAWZYT010001717.1:10000-22500 GCA_034508575.1 Petrolisthes manimaculis
AAACACACAAACAGTCACTAAACACACAAACAGTCACTAGGCACACACACACACGTCACTAAACACACACACACACAGACACACACACACACACAGTCACACACACACACACACTCAGTCACACACACACATAAGTTAGTCACGTTCCTTTTAAATAATGTCTTGTTGAATATATTAAGAAGAACGATACTATTATAATATTCATTGTAAAGAAGAGCCAATAATATATAGATACTCGAGAACTTTTAAAAAATATATTGTTTCTAAGTTTGCATATCATAAGTTTGCATAATTATCATAAGTTTGCACATCATAATTAAGTTCACACATAATAAGTTTGCACATCATACGTTTGCATATCATAAGTTTGCATATCATAAGTTTGCATATTATAAGTTTGCACATAAGTTTGCATAATTATAATAAGTTTACACATCATAAGTTTGCATAATTATAATATCATAAATTTGCATATATAATTATCCTAAGTTTGTGATGATTAGAGAACTATATGATATGCGTAGTGGTGGTTTAAATAATGAAGTAAAATTTGTTACGGCAAGTTACATCACTCGCCAAACAGACAATGGTAGCAGAGGCCGTGAAAGTGGAGGGAAGGGAAGGGAAGGGGAGGAGGAAAGGGAAAGTGTGTTGTGTGTGTGTGTGTGTTGTGTGTGTGAAGGGAGAATAGGCTACACACACACACATACACACACATACATACAGGCTGGCTGGCTGGGTGGGTTAGGTAGGTAGGTAGGAAGGGCTGGAGATGACATTAGGCTACACATTAGGCTACGATTAAGGTTATAGGGAAACATATATATATAGATTTATATGGATAAGAAAGTTAGGCGACTTTAGGCTACGATATGGTTATAGGGAAACATATATATAAATACATGAATATATATATATAGATTTAGATGGAAAAGAAATTGAATATGTTGTAACGAATGGGAGACAAGGAAAAGATGTGAGTGAAAGGAAATAATGAAGAAAGAGTAAGAACGTAGGAAGGAATAATATAGGATGAAATACTGAAGTGGAGAAATAGAATAAATTGGACTATAAAGAGACTTGTGGTATTAATTAATAAACGAATAAATACATTCACAGATGTACGTACACACACAAAAAAAAAGTTACGAAATATATATAGATTACAGAAAGGAAAAGAACGAGAGACAAACAACAGTATCAGAAGAGACAACAACACAATAATAATAATAATAATAATAAAAGAAGAGAGGGAAAGGAGGAGGAAAAGTCACAAGAAAAAGGAAATGCTTGAATGAATGAACTACAGTAAAAGGAAACAAACTATAAATAAGTTATTATATACAATAAAGACAGAGAGAGGGAAGGAAAGACAGAGAAACACGACTGAGAGAGAGAGAGAGAGAGAGAGAGAGAGAGAGAGAGAGAGAGAGAGAGAGAGAGAGAGAGAGAGAGAGAAGAGAGAGAGAGAGATAATAATTGAATAATGAGAACGTATTATAGTAAGTTAGAGAAGAGGGAGAAGGAGTAGAGAGAGATAATAATTGAATAATGAGAACGTATTTTAGTCGAAAAGAGGGAAGAGTAGGAGGAGAAAAAGTAGAAGAAAGAGGGAGAAGGAGTAGGGAGAGAGAGAATGAGAGAGGGAAGAAGAGAAGGGAGAGAGAGAGAGATAATAATTGAGTAATGAGAACGTATTGTAGTAATAGAGGGAAGAAGAGAAGGAGAAAGAGGAGTAGGAGGAGAAGGAGTAGGAGGAGAAGGAGTTGGGGAGGAGTAGGAGCAGAAGAAAGAGGAGGGAAGAGAAGAAAGAGGAGTAGACGGAAGAGAAAGATGAGTAGGAATAAGAGAAGAGGGAGGAGTAGAAGAAAGAGGAGGAATAAGAGAAGGAGAAAGATAACATTTGGTTGCTACTAACGTTACATGGGGGGGAGGGAGGGGGGGAGGTGGCTGGCTTGGGTAGAAAGTGAAAATGTAAACTAAATAGACATGTGGTGGGCAGAAGCAGCTTACCTTGTAGTATTCTGTTGAGACCCATCGACTCCCTTAGCTGGTGTTGTCTGGTACGACGGTATCTACTATCATCTCCTCACTGTCCCTCTTCTATTTACACGAAGGGCCATGACTAAGATGATGACTAATAAAGGAAACGATGGCCGAGGGTATAAATTAGGAGTGATAATACGGTACGGGGATAGATAGGAACTGAACACAATCCAGGCTGAACCGAATGTAACACACACGTCCACCCCTCCACGACCACTGAGCCTCACTGACTGCCTGGAGTCACTGAGTCGGTGTCTGTTCTGTTCTGTGTGTGTGTGTGTGTGTGTGTCTGGTGGGAGGTGACTGAGTGAGAAACTGAGAAGTTAGCAACCTCACTCACTGAGTCGGTGTCTGTTGTGTTCTGTGCGTGTGTGTGTGGTGGGAGGTGACTGAGAAACTGTGAAACTGAGAAGCAACTTGTGAGTGTCTGTTCTGTTCTGTTCTGTGTGTGTGTGTGTGTGTCCGGTGGGAGGTGACTGAGAAGCAAGCTGACTGTTTTGTTCTGTTCTGTTCTCTGTGTGTGTGTGTGTGCGTGTGTGGTGGTAGGTGACTGTTGAGAAACTAAGAAGCAAGCTGACTGTTCTGTTCTGTTCTGTTCTGTGTGTGTGTGTCTGGTGGGAGGTGACTGAGAAACTGAGAAGTGTGTGTGTGTGTGTGTGTCTAGTGGTGGGAGGTGACTGCAAGTGAGAAACTGACTTTAACTGAGAAACTGACTGAAAAAGCAAGCTGACTATAGCCTACTAGCTATATAGTCTGTGTGAGTGACTTAGTGACTGTAGGAAAATGTTGTCTGTCTGCCTGGGTTCACTACAAGTACACTCAGACAGCTGCCTAGCCCTGCCCTGCCTGCCCTCTCCAACTCCCAGCATGCCTCTCTCTTCTCTCCCTGTCTCTCCACTCTCCCTGTCTTTCTTCCTTCCTCGGCCTCGTCAGTTAGTTAGTTCCTTTCCATCTATCTATCTCTCTTCTCTCTTCTCTCGATCCCTGTCTCTCCTCTCTACCTCGGCCTCATCAGTTAGTTAGTTCCTTTCCATCTCTCTCCCTCTCTTCTCTCGATCCCTGTTTCCAATCTCCCTCCCTCGGCCTCTCTCTCTCTCTCTCTCTCTCTCTCTCTCTCTCTCTCTCTCTCTCTCTCTTTCTGTACAGTTGCCAAAAAAGGCATTGCGACAACTATTGATACAACATTAAATATATTAATGTCCATAGTTGTTTGTTTGTAGGGATTAATTATAAGTATGTATTACAGAAGGATATGTATATTTCCTTCAGTTATACATGCTTATATATAGTTCCTACAAATAGTTGTGGATATTACTAGGGTTAAAGTTCTATCAAGATTTGTCGCAATATCTTTTTGGGGGCAACTGCACATACATACATACATACATACAACACTTTCATCAATACCTCAATCATTTTATTTTCTCTCTCTCTCTACTTTCTCAATATGGACCTCAATATAATTCTCCTTCCTTCTTTTCTTTCTCAATCAAACAAACCAACCAACCAACTCCTTCCTTCCACCTTAGATATTTTTCCTACTAGTACCATAGGCCTGTTTCTAGCCCACGGTAGGCCTACATGATTTTATAGTGTAATATTAACACACACACACACACACACACACACACACACACACACACACACACACACATAGGTAGGTAGATAGGTGTATATTAGGCTATATATAGTTAATGTGACAATTTATTAGGTTGTAAGGGGATCTTTTACGACAATCTAGAAATTAATTGTTTGTCCCATATCTAGTGTGGTTCACAACATTATAATAACACTAATAACATTATAATAACATAATAACAAGCTGTATGTATGTATGGTGTTGTAGAGATGATATAGGTAGTTGTATATTAGACTATAGTTGGTGTGACGTGGTTAATAACAATATAAATAACAATATAACATTATAATAACAATACACCATAATAACACTATAACAACATTACAATAACATAATAATAAGCTGTATGTATGTATGGTGTTGTAGAGATGATATAGATAGTTGTATATTAGGCTATAACAATATAACACTTTAATAACACTATAATAACATAATAATAATCTGTATGTATGTATGTATGGTGTTGTAGAGATGTATGTATATAGTTAATTGTAACTATATTAGGCTATATAGTTAATTGGTGTGACAAGGTTAATTATTTTTAACAGACGATAATTTAGGATAAGGGGGTACGGGAATAGGGGGACAGGCTTGGGGGAGTGGGGGGGGGTAGAAAGCCTGTCCCCTACTTCTGCACCCCCCAGTAGCCCCCCCAAGCCTGTCCCCTACTTCTGCACCCCCTTAACCCCCCCCCAAGCCTGTCCCCTTACTACCACACCTCAAATAATGTCACAACTTAAATTTTGTCTTTTTTCAATAATAATAATAATAATCCGATAAAAAAAAAATTGTATACATATATATACGCTTATTCAATCATATAGCAAGTGTGTAAAGTGTCATTGTTTGTATTCCTGCTGCTAAACCTCTTGTCGTAATAGATTTCTGCATAGTGAGGAATAGTGAAAAATAAGTGACGAAAGTTGAATAAAAAAAAATCTTCAAGTCATGTAAATTTGGTGTAGTATCCCCTCTGATTTATCATTTTCTCTAGTGAAATTATTACAGAAAACGTAAGAAAATCTATGGGTTGACTTAAAAAATAATAAATTTACCAAAATCATATAATTAAAACAAGAATAAGTTTCTCTATTTTTCTACTGCCTAGCTATCCCTTATGGTTTTCCCGGATAATAATCTAGATTTTTTCCAAGAGGGGGGGCACGGAAAAGAAAAGGGAGGTAGGAGGAAAAGATTAAAAGAATATGAGGGAGAAAGAGGAGATAATGAGAAAGAGAGAGAAGAGAGAAAATGGTGAAGAATAAGGAGGACTAAAAGGAAAAGAATAAGGAGAGAGAAAGAGGAGAAAGAAAGAATAAGAAGGAATGGAAGGAGAAAGAGGAGAAAGTGTGTGAAGTGGATGGAGACGGCTGGCCATTCTTTGATACTTTGATAGCGATTTTGGAAAAATCGGCCAAAAGCGCCCGGCCAGGCAGTAGGGAAAGTAAGACTAGCCCCGGACTGACAAAATGGCTATCCATAGTTATCCCGTCGCGGAGGGGTTAACCCCTGCAGTCCGGGTGACGTGACAGTCCGGCTGACGAGTTATACCGTCATAGCTATTTCCCGCCATTTAGGGCTATGTAGGGCTGGTTTTTCTTGTCTGCGGGCTAGTAAACACAATCACAATATCGATCCGCTACCCACTCAGTTGATTCTGGGACCTCACAATGGCTGGGCTATTTTTAAGTATTTGCCCCTGTTCGAATTTGTGCTCTAACCATCGTAAGACAATACCATACAGTGGCGTCGTGAGGGGGGGGCTGGGGGGGGGGGGACATAATAATAAATAAATAAATTATGCCCCTGGGCGCAGCATTAAGGGAGGCGCCAATTCGAAGTTGGGGAAAATTAAATTGGTTTGTTTACACCAAAGTGAATCTGAAATAATGAAGTTAACATTTCCAAAAAAGATTAATGCACTCAAGCCATTTTTTTTTTTTTTTTTTTTTATTAATTATGAAACTTTAGTTTGGTTTTAGAAATGGGTAGGCATCTTCATTAGTATTCACGTCAATAAATTAGATGAACAATTCATTTTTAAGGACTAAAGATTTTTTTTTTAATCGTTTCCAAGTGGCTTTAAATTGCTTCTATGAGTATTCACAGAACCAAACCCCCAGGGCCCCAGCTGATTAGGCTCACTTCACTTGCCACCCATCCACCCACTTTCGGAAGCGGATGGGGACGGCTGGCCATTCTTTGATAATTTGTCTTGTGATTGGTCACCTCCAGTAAGCTCGTCCCTCATTGGTCCCTCATTCCTCCCCCTTCCCCCCCCCCCCCCGCCAAGCGTCACCAACTCCCGGGCTACATACAGCTACATACAGCTACATACGGCTACATACGGGCTACATACAGCTACATACGTAAACAAACTGAGAGCATAGCCATGGCGGGAGTGAATTCGCCTTTTTATAAATGTAATTACTGTAACAAGGACTTCACAAGAAAGAAAACACCCTCACCAGACTCACAAGTGCCTTTACACCAACCTAGATGGCATCAACAACAAGACTGCGGAAATGGAAGAAATAATTAACAAAACAAAACCAGACCTTATTTTCTTAACTGAGACAAAGTGTGACCAGGACATGTTGAGTGCAAATTTCTTTGACTTAAATAAGTATACTTTAATCAGAAAAGATAGGGAAATACAGAATGCTCCTGGAGGAGGAGTTGCATTATTAGTTAAGAAAGAGCTTGTAGTAGACGAAACATCTGTGAACGGTCTTAATAACCATATGGTGAAAGAATCGGTCTGGTGTGAAATAAAGAATAAGGAGGGAAAGAATTTAGTCATCGGAACAGTGTACAGAACCCCTACCTCCCCAAACGATAACAATGACAGACTTTGTGACCTTATCAGACAAAGTGAAGAGTACGCAAACGACAAACAGATCCTTGTCTGTGGTGACTTTAATTTCGACAATATTGTCTGGGAAAGCAATACAGTAGTGGTTGGCTCTCAGGGACACGGACAGGCACACAATTTCTTGGATGCTATCAATGACAACTTTTGGACCCAGAATGTCGAAGAATGGACTCATCTACGTGATACAGAGAACCCCTCAAGACTGGATCTCGTATTTACAAAAACTGACTGCGAAATTGACGAAATAGAATACCTGCCGCCATTGGGACATTGCAAACATGCTGTACTCATTTTCACATTGAAAACAGACACTGTGCCGGAAAAACGAGACGACGTGGGAAACAAACTCAACTACCACAAAGCGGACAAAGAGAAGCTACAGGAAAAATTTAGCAGGGTGGATTGGACGAGTCTTCTCCGCGACAAATCATCAGATGATATGTGGACCATTTTTAAGGGCAAATACGACGAGATTGTGAAGGAGTGCGTCCCCCTCTGCAGGAAGAAAAAAGAAGCATATGCCCCCAAATGGATGAACCGACGATTAAGAATGATGATAGGAAGGAAAAAAGAAGCATGGAAAAAGTACAGAGCTCGAAGAACTGCTGGTAGACGGGAACAATACAACGATATAAGGAATGAGGTAACCAGAGAAGTGAGAACAGCAAAGTATGAATATGAAAGGAGAGTAGCATTGGACTCGAAAACAACTGCTAAACACTTCTGGGCCTACGTGCGTTCGAAAACCACAGTGAAAGACTCAATTAGCAAACTGAAGACCACCACTGGAGAGATTACTGAAAACGACAAGGAAATAGCCCAAGAAATGAACAAAGCCTTCAATGGGGTGTACGTGAAAGAGGACGCAAGTACACCAGTACCAATACCGGACGCCACATTTCAGGGACCCAAACTTGATGACCTAGTGATCAGGCGAGAGGATATAAGGAAAAGACTCCAGGAGCTGAATGCCAACAAGGCACCGGGACCTGATGGGATATCTCCAGTTATACTGAAGGCATGTGCAGACACCCTATGTGACCCATTGTCTGAATTTTTTAGAAAGTCAACCCAGACAGGTGCAGTGCCGAGTGACTGGAGATGTGCCAATATCTCCCCGATCTTTAAGAAAGGTTGTAGAAATGATCCTCTCAACTACAGGCCGGTGTCATTAACAAGCATAGTGTCTAAGGTACTAGAAGGGATCATCAGACAGGAAGTTGTTAAGGTGGTAATAATATTTGTTTTTAGGTTACATTGGAATGCCTTGATTCCTCCAAAGTATGTGTGTGTGTGTAGGTGGGGGGGTATTGCTCATTTCCCCCACCCAGTACACCTATAGAGGCTGAGGAGTTCGAATGCAGGGTGTGTGTGTGTGTGTGTGTGTCCTGCCATTCGTCTCTGGTCAGAAATTTCGAATCACAGTTCATTTCTTTCCAATTGCACTGACTGACTGACTGACTATTATGTACAGTTGTGGTCAAATATAATCATCCATATATAGGGGGGGTAACTCAGGTAAGAGTTTGACAGCTTCCCTCTGTTTCTTAGATGATAAACTTTCCAATAAATAGGTTAACTACCATCTTTTAATTTAATACAAGCAGCTACACACTACTTACAACAATAACACACACACACACACACACGTTAACTACCATCTTTTATTTAATACAAGCAGCTACACACTACTTAAAACAATAACACACACATACACACACACACACGTTAACTACCATCTTTTAATTTAATACAAGCAGCTACACACTACTTAAAACAACAATATCATAAATTATGTGAACGTGAAAACATTAGACAGTAAATTGTTTGAGATACCCATATGTGGATGATTATTATTATTGACCACAACTGTATGTATGTATGTATGTATGGTTGTAAAGTTTAGGAGGATATAATAATAATAATAATAATAATACAGTAGACTCTTTATACAAGGCACAGTTTATTTATTAGATATACAAGAAGGAGAGCAGAGTGTGGGAGTGTGAAGTGTGTGTGTGTGAGAGAGAGAGAGAGAGTTACAGAAGAAGAGAGAGAGTGTGTGGGAGAGTTACAGAAGTGAGTGAGTGAGTGTGTGAGAGTTACAGAAGAAGTGTGTGTGTGTGTGTGAGAGAGAGTTACATAAGAAGTGAGTGAGTGAGTGTGTGTGTGTGTGTGTGTGAGTGTGTGAGTGAGGGAGAGTTACAATGTATACAACCTGGGAGAGTTACAGAAGAAGTGTGTGAGTGTAAGAGAGTTATTCATTACAGTAAAGGAGAGTCAGGGAGAGTCACAGTACAGTTTGTTGATGGTCTGCCTTTAGCTCCAAGTCCAGTCACTCTGAAAAAAAAAAGACCCACATGTTAGTTAGATAAATAGACAGTTTAGATAGACAGAGATTAATAGACAGTTTAGATAGACAGAGATTAATAGACAGTGATAAATAGACAGAGATTAATAGACAGTGATAAATAGACAGTTTAGATAGACAGAGATTAATAGACAGTGATAAATAGACAGTATAGATAGACAGTGATTAATAGACAGTATAGATAGACAGTATAGATAGACAGTGATTAATAGACAGTTTAGATAGACAGAGATTAATAGACAGTGATAAATAGACAGTTTAGATAGACAGTGATTAATAGACAGTGATAAATAGACAGTATAGATAGACAGAGATTAATAGACAGTGATAAATAGACAGTATAGATAGACAGAAATTAATAGACAGTGATACATAGACAGTTTAGATAGACAGAGATTAATAGACAGTATAGATAGATAGAGATTAATAGACAGTATAGATAGACAGATAAATAGACATTTTAAATAGACAGTGATAAATAGACAGTATATACACAGATAAATAGACAGATAAGTAGACAGTTTAGGTAGACAGTGATAAATAGACAGTTTAGATAGACAGATATAAATAGACAGATACTATTTATAAGTACAATCTCAACCAACATTCATAATTATCACAACTTTTTTATTAATATTTTTTTGCAACATTCATAGTCTTTCCTCTAACTAACTAACTAATAATTTTTCATCTGTCCAAAACCATCACCACCTCTTTTTTATCTTTACCTAACTCACTCTGTTATTATTATTATTATTATTATTATTATTTTTTTTTTTTTTTTTTTTTTTAATTAATATGATAGATAGATTTTTGTAAACTGTTTCGTAAATAAATCTGGAGGCAAATAACTTCCTCCAGGCAACAGGACAGGCACCATTCATTATTTTTGCTGCTAATATCCATGTGGTTTTGTTTCGTGGCATACTTTGGAGGACTCAAGGCACTCCAATGTATGTATGTATGTATGTGTGTATGTATGTATGTACAGCCACAATCCAATATTCACCCACACTTTCCTTCCTTCCATGGTGCCAATAATAAATCAGTATCATATCAAACTATAATCATACAACAACAACACCTTACGTCAACTCAACCCCCTCAATTATTATTATTATTATTATTATTATGAGGTGGTGCAAAATCATACATACACGTGTTGTTGTTCTTTATTACCAAGATATTTACCACGATGGAAGGAAAGTGTGGGTGGTGGATATTGGATTGTGACTGTACACTACCCTGGCCACTTACATACATACATACATACATACATATACATACATACATACATACACACTCACCTCACCGACCATCCTGTCTCTCCCTTTCTTTTATTTTTATTTTATTTTTTTTCATAGCTTTATCAGTCTGTACTGCTTATCTCATGCACACACTCACACACACACACTCACACACACACACACTCACACACACACACACACATTCTCTCTCTCTTCATAGCAACACACTCTCTTTCTCTCTCTTTTCATAACAACACCCTCTCTCTCTCTCTCTTTTCCATCTTTATCTCATACATGCACTCTCTTTCTCTCCCTCCTTATGTCATACACACACACACACACACACTCTCTCTCTCTCTTTTCATAGCAACTCTCTCTCTCTCTCTCTCTCTCTCTCTCTCTCTCTCTCTCTCTTGTCCACCTTTATCTCATGCATGCACACACACACACACACACACACACATACATCACTTTAAAGAAAAATATGATAATTGTTGTGATTTAAAATACGGAACATTATATATATGTATACGAGCTTGACTCAATCCTGTAAAGATACAAATAGGTAAGAACAAATAGGCAAGAACACTCACACACACACACACATTCTCTCTCTCTCCATAACAACACCCTCTCTCTCTCTCTCTCCCCCTCTCTCTATTTCTTTTCATAGCAACACCCTCTCTCTCTCTTGTCCTCCTTTATCTCATACACACACACACACACACACACTCTCTCTCTCTCTCTCTCTCTCTACATAACAATACTCTCCCTACCTTTTTATCTCTTGCACACACACACACACCCTCTCTCTTTCGCTCTCTCTCTATATATTTTCATAGCAACACCCTCTCTCTTTTCCACCTTTATCTCTTGTACACTCTCTCTCTACATAACAATACTCTCCTTACCTTTTTATTTCATACACACACACACACACACACTCTCTCTCTCTCTTTTCATGACAACACCCTCTCTCTTTTCTCCACCTTTATCTCTTGTACTCTCTCTCTCTCTCTCTCTCTCTCTCTCTCTCTCTCTCTCTCTCTCTCTCTCTCTCTCTCTCTCTCTCTCACCTAAACACAGCCCCAGCCTGTGGTTGAGCCTGTAGTTGTTCGTTAGTTAGCATCTTGGTAGTAGTGGTGACGTACAAGTGGTCAAGGTGAGGTCCACCCCAACACACGGAGGTCAGGCTGTTGGTAGGTAGCTTCACACTCCTCACTATCTCACACTTGGAAGGGTCGATACAGTGAACCTAATGAGGAGATATGTGTGTAAAGTGATGGTCTAATGTACTGCAACACCTTCCAATGAGATGGCTTCGAAAAATGATCCGAAACTATAGCTATTGGTGTGTGCAATTTTGGTTCATAAAATTAACTCAAATAGCTCGCTTTTATTCACCAGGTTGCAGTACATTAGACCATCACTTTACAGCCCAGGTGGTGAAAGATACTTGTCCCATTTCTATAACCAGTGTGTGTGTGTGTGTTGTAGTCAGAAAATTGGAGATAAAATAAATGAGTCCTTTCAAATATTGTCACGAAACACAACTTGTATGGAAGGAGCCTGTTTGTTTGTTTCGTATAGCATATATAGGAGGAAACAGAAGCCTCCAATTTTACATACAAGATCACAGGGTCCTTAACTTAACCAAACAGAGAGAGACAGCCACGTAATACAGAGAGAGAGAGCCACGTAATACAGAGAGAGACAGCCACGTAATACAGAGAGAGAGAGCCACGTAATACAGAGAGAGAGAGAGAGACAGCCACGTAATACAGAGAGAGAGAGCCACGTAATACAGAGAGAGAGAGCCACGTAATACAGAGAGAGAGAGAGAGACAGCCACGTAATACAGAGAGAGAGAGCCACGTAATACAGAGAGAGAGAGCCACGTAATACAGAGAGAGACAGCCACGTAATACAGAGAGAGACAGCCACGTAATACAGAGAGAGACAGCCACGTAATACAGAGAGAGACAGCCACGTAATACAGAGAGAGAGAGCCACGTAATACAGAGAGAGACAGCCACGTAATACAGAGAGAGACAGCCACGTAATACAGAGAGAGAGAGAGAGCCACGTAATACAGGGAGAGAGAGAGCCACGTAATACAGGGAGAGAGAGAGCCACGTAATACAGGGAGAGAGAGAGACAGCCACGTAATACAGAGAGAGACAGCCACGTAATACAGAGAGAGAGAGAGCCACGTAATACAGAGAGAGAGAGAGACAGCCACGTAATACAGAGAGAGAGACAGCCACGTAATACAGAGAGAGAGCCACGTAATACAGGGAGAGAGAGAGCCACGTAATACAG
>JAWZYT010001717.1:27500-100000 GCA_034508575.1 Petrolisthes manimaculis
ACACATTGATGAAGCACACCTCAGAATTAATTAGGACAGGTAGAGTATTGTATTGTGTAACTGTATCCAGGTGAACACGGCCCCACAGGTACAGTTGGATACATAAATGGGTGGTATGTATGTATGTATGTACAGCCCAGGTGGTGAAAGATACTTGTGTCCCATTTGAGTAACCATTGTGTGTCTATTATCAGGTACTTGATTTTTTTTTTATTACCATCCTCAATACTGACTTCTGCCCCTGATGTCTCCTATTTGGCACTAAGGAACACACACACACACACACACACACACACACACCATCCTCAATACTGACTTCTGCCCCTGATGTCTCCTATTTGTACTAAGGAACACACACACATACACACACACACAGTCTCCCCCCCCCCACACACATACAACCCCCCACTCCCACACAAACACACAACCCACCACTCCCACCCACCCCACATACAACTCACCTGCCCACAGTCTGCCGAGATGATCACACTTGCCATCGTTGAAGCGGTTATCAGGCTTGGTGCGGTCAACAGAAGTGAGGGTAGTGAAGGTGGAGGTACGGTGGGATCGTGTAGGGTCAGGCCAGGTCACAGCAGCCAGGCACAGACCCACACTCACTATGAAGACATTGGGTCGCGTCTCGTGGGGTACAACTAAGGTCACGGGGCCCCCTTCTGAATTGGGAATATTATTATTATTATTATTGATAGGTATTCGGTTTGGCAACATGGAGGTCCTATATATAGCGCCAGAAAAAAGGTGATAGAGATAAAGGTGTGACAGCAAACAAGGAAATAAAAAGAAAAGAGGGAAAGTTGAAGAAAAAACATCGAGGTCCTATAGCGCCAGAAAAAGGTGATAGAGATAAAGGTGTGACAACAAGCAAGCAAGGAGGGAATAAAAAGAAAAGAGGGAACAGTTGAAGAATTGAAAGATGGGAACTATCTATTAGTCTGGTCTCTCACTGACAACGCTGGATTGGGAAAGGTTAGGGAATGAGGAGAAGGAGAAGTGATAGTGGAATAAATTATTTGTTAGTTGTTAGTGAAAGTGGTAGTGGAAATGGATTAGTTGCTTGAGGATTATTATTATTATTATTATTATTATTATTATTATTATTATTATTATTATTATTATTATTATTATACTATTTAATCTTCAAGGAGTTCCAATACTTTTTTTGCCGACTGTACATGAAGAGGTACAGATGGAGGGAAAAATTATTGGAGGGAAAAATTATAGATGGAGGGAAAAATTATAGATGGAGGGAAAAATTATAGATGGAGGGAAAAATTATTGGAGGGAAAAATTATAGATGGAGGGAAAAAATATTGGAGGGAAAAATTAGATGGAGGGAAAAATGGGATGGAGGGAAAAATTATAGATGGAGGGAAAAATTATAGATGGAGGGAAAAATTATAGATGGAGGGAAAAATTATTGGAGGGAAAAATTATAGATGGAGGGAAAAATGAGATGGAGGGAAAAATTAGATTAAGATGTGTGTGTGTGTGTACTGTACTTGTGTGTGTGTATATTGTTCGTGTGTGTGTGTGTACTGTACTTTTGTGTGTGTGTGCTGACCTTGTGTGTGTGTGTGTGTGTTTTTCATGTGTGTGTACTGTTCTTGTGTGTGTGTGTGTGTTTTTTCATGTGTGTGTACTGTTCGTGTGTGTGTGTGTGTGTAAGTATGTGTATAACCCACCAATATGTAGTGTGGTGTGTGTGTCTGTGTCAGGATGGTAGCGGTGTTTAATTCCCGGGGTCACTAACTGAAGGGTTGCGTGTGATCGCCAGCGGTTTTAATATGCAAGTTGGGGAACGAAGTGTTGGCCGAGTTTGATGTATTTTGTAAAATCTTCCCCGCGATAATTACTGATACATCGTACGTCTGCACTTTAAGATGTTATTATTCAGTAATTACGGTATATTAACATCATAGATAAGAATTGGTGTGAAACATACAGTAAAACAGCAATTACAAGCATAAAATAGTACAGGGGTTGGCAGAACTAATAACATTTATATTAGTTCATACCTACACCTTTGGCTTAAAACAAAAAAACACTATGTTTATGAAAGAACAATGCCCTATGTTACAAAAAATGAGAGCAATCAGAACAGTTTTCACCTCTAATTATACATTTTTATGAGGCCGAAATCATGCGGGAAAGAGATCACCGACCGAGAGACTTCCCCAACTTTGTTGTTAACAATTATTTTATCTGGTGAAAAGTGGCAGTTTTTCTTAGGTTCGTGACGTCGGGAATTGTGTGTGTGTAAGTGTGTATGTCCTTGTATGTGTGAGTATGTGTGTGTATAAGTGTAACAATAACACACTAACCAACCAACCCACCAATATGAAGTGTGGTGTGTGTGTCTGTGTCAGGATGGTAGCGGTGAACATTTTGATTGAAGATATCCACGTAATATAGTGCCTGTTCTGTGTGACTCCAGTGTGGCCCTTCACCGAGTGTTACTGGTGGAGTCACAGCCTCTACTCTCACACTCTCCATGGCTGATTCACTGATGAGGTTGTAGATGCTGTTTCTTCCTTCGTAAACACACACTTTCTTTTCACTGTAGATGTTGTTGTTGTTGTTGTTTCTTCCTTCGTAAACACACACTATCTGTTCACTGTAGATGTTGTTGTTGTTGATGTTGTTTTTTCCTTCGTAAACACACACTTTCTTTTCACTGTAATATATATACATTTATATTTATTTTTATTGCAATATACACACATCTATTTTTTTTCATTGCAATATATATACACATGCATACATACATACATATTTTTTTATCTGTAATACATACACATACACTTTTCACTGCAATATACACATACATATATTTTTTTCAGTGCAATACACACACATATATATATATTTTTTTTTTTCAGTGCAATATACATACATATATATATTTTTCACTGAAATATACACACATATATTTTTTTTTCACTGCAATATACATAAACTTTTTTTCTTCAATGCAATATATACACGTACATATATATATATTGTTTTCATTGCAATATATATACACACACACTCACACACACACACACACACACATAAACTCTTCTACGTAATCACACACTTTCTTTTCACTGCAATATACACACATATATATTTTTTTTTCACTGAAATATATATACACATACATATTTTTTTTTTTTTACTGCAACACACACATACATACATACACATACACTTTTCACTGCAATACACATAAACTTTTTTCCTTCAATGCAATATAATACACGTAAAGTGATGGTCTAATATACTGCAACACCTTCCAATGAGATGGCTTCGAAAAATGATCCGAAACTATAGCTGTTGGTGTGTGCAATTTTGGTTCATAATATTAACTCAAATAGCTCGCTTTTATTCACCAGGTTGCAGTACATTAGACCATCACTTTACAATATCTCACTGAGGGTTAATTGTTCACACCCATATCACAACTTGGAACCACACTTCATTTTATTCTTTTTTTTTTTACTCTTATCATGTCAGTTACAACTTTAACCTTAATAATTCTTATATTAATGTGATTATTTTATGTAGTAGTGAAATATAATTGCATTAATGAATAATATTTCATTATGTAATGTCATTCATAAAAATTTATTAATTTCTGCAAATCTTTACAATATTTCTAACGTATAGTTTGTAATCAATATTTCGTGGAGGAATAATAGTAATGAAAACAGATAAGTATTTAAGGACAATATTATTCAGATATGAATCTAAACTTATATACCGTGTATTATTATCTCATTTATAGTTTGTAATCTATATTTATCAGAGTGTAGTGATAATGTAATAATAAACAACAAAATAACCGGTGTCCGTGACTAAGACAACAATTCTCTTCGAACTACAGATTAAAATAGCAGTTAGTTTATCTGAAAACATCTCATAGTGTATCAACAACAAGAATGTTACATAGTTAAAAACACAATTGACTATATTACTGATTATATTTCAATACTGTATATAAACACTAAGCCATATTGGTGTGTTTGTGTGGTTATTGAGGCTGAGGAGGTGGGTTGATTACATGGTTCAATAGTGAGGAATAAAAAGGTTTCGAAGCGTGATTTCGGTAACTTTATCCGAGGTGAAGTCGATACTGCAATATTTGGTTGTGTTTAGCAGCTGTGGAGACTCACCGTGAATCAGAGAGACGTGAACTAACACCCGTAGTTTAAAAAAAAAATTGAGGGCCCTTACTGGAGCTCTATGAACCCTCCAAATAATCCAGGCCACAAAACGCTTCAGTGTTTCGAATAGAGAATCTGTTGCCTGGAGTAGTTTAGAGGGTTCATAGAGCTCCAGTAAGTGCCCTCAAATGTTTTAAAACTACAGGTGTATTACTCCTCAGAGAAGTATGGTTCCAAGTTGTGATATGGGTGTGAAGTTTGAACAATTAACCGTGAGTGAGATATTGTACATGTGAAACTCCTTGTGTGTATAATAACTCACAGTCCAGTATATAAGGGTAATACAAGGTGCATATTCTCAACCCTGTATGACCCACCAACTCCAGACACCACCAGTTGTACAGTCATGGTCTAATGTATGTACTGCAACACCTTCCAATGAGATGGCTTCGAAAAATGATCCCAAACTATAGCTGTTGGTGTGTGCAATTTTGGTTCATAAAATTAACTCAAATAGCTCGCTTTTATTCACCAGGTTGTAGTACATTAGACCATCACTTTACATATATTTTTTCACTGCAATACACACACTCATATACATACAAACACTTTTCACTTCAATACATACATTTTTTCACTGCAATATACATATACACACATTTTTACTGCAATATACACACACATATACATTTTTCACTGCAAAATAACACACACACACACACATATTTTTCACTACAATACACAAAAGACATATATATAATTTTGAAAGAGGCTAATGATTTCTCCTAACTATGATTAAAAAAAAAATAAACAGTACTAATTTTTGGATTTATTGTTTCGTAATATTAGTTTGGAGGAATCAAATTAAATCTTCCACATTCACCAATAAGAGAATTTCCCTTTAAAAGTTATAATTTTGGTACAGCCACAATCCAATATCCACCACCCACACTTTCCTTCCATCGTAGTAAATATCTTGGTAATAAAGAACAACACGTGTGTGTATGATTTTGCACCACCTCATAATCTATATATCTAAATGAAGAGACTCTGTTTGCGTGTCATGTTATACAAATTGTCATGTGACCACCTACAGCGCCAGGAATTCACACACGGAAAGTGGACGTACACGAGGGGGGACAGAGGACATTTTCGTCACAAAAAACACCCCACTAATTACTTAATTACACATACTTCACTTTCGTGCATAGCACGGGCTTATGGTCTAGTAATAATAATAATAATTGAGGGGGTTGAGTTGACGTAAGGTGTTGTTGTCGTATGATTATATTTTGATATGATTTCCGTACTGATTTATTTACACGAAGGAAGGAAGGAAGGAAGGAAAGAAGGAAGGAAGGATTGGAGAGATTAATTAAATGCTTTACCTCTTCTCTCGACACACCAACAGCTGCTGAACACACACTGGCAACGCTACACACCTTTATCTAGGGTTTATATACTGTGTGTGTGTGTGTGTGTGTGTGTGTTGTCAGGGTATAAATTGACTTCAGTTAGTTATTGTCACGTACGGTACTTGACACTTGGGTATGTGTGTGTGTGTGTGTGTATGTGTGTTCTCAGGTGATAGATTGTGTGTGTATGTGTGTGTGTGTATGTATGTTTGTATGTATGTACAGTCACAATCAAAATATCCACCCACACTTTCCTTCCATCGTAGTAAATATCTTGGTAATAAAGAACAACACGTGTATGTATGATTTTGTACCACCTCATAATAATAATAATAATAATAATAATAATAATAATAATAATAATAATAATTGAGGGGGTTGAGTTGAGTTGACGTAAGGTGTTTTTGTTGTATGATTATAATTTGATATGATACTGATTTATTTACACGATGGAAGGAAGGAAAGTGTGGGTGGATATTATTATTATTATTATTATTATTATTATTATTATGAGGTGCAAAATCATACATACACGTGTTGTTCTTTATTACCAAGATATTTACTACGATGGAAGGAAAATGTGGGTGGATATTATTATTATTATTATTATTATTATTATTATTATGAGGTGCAAAATCATACATACACGTGTTGTTCTTTATTACCAAGATATTTACTACGATGGAAGGAAAGTGTGGGTGGTAGATATTGGATTGTGACTATACATGTAGGAACAGTAATCACACCATTCTTTCGAGTTCAAGAGGCTACTTAATAAGGAGGTAATAATTCTTTTTTTGTTACATTAGAGTGCCTTGTTGATTCCTCCAAAGTACAGTCTGCCAGGAAACAAAAACAGGACCAGAAGAACAAACAAAAATGAATTCGCTCGTAAAGCGAGGACTTGGTGAAAGTATGGCAAAATTCAGACCCCTTGATATTCGACCTAATGCTCAAATCGTGAGTTTTAGGAATACGGCCATCACTTGAGTACCACCAGAAGCAGAAATGAACATAGCAGGTTACAGAAAAAGTTTGATCAAAATCAGATCTCTACAACCGAAATTATTGTGGTTTTATCAAATTTCAGTTTTATTTATCGTTTTGACTTTGAAAAACAATAGGTGACCTAGAAATGTTAATGCCTACTTGTGGTGAAAATTTCAGCAAAATTGGACAAGAATTGCGACCTGTAGACCACGAACTCTACAGACATACACACAAACACACAAACATACAAGATCACCGAGCAACACACATGACGAAATCTCACCAAGTAATAATGGTGTTTGTTGTTCTGTTGTTGCTTGGAATAGTTTGGAGGATACATGTGATCGTTTTATGAGACGTGTTGTTGTTGGTGGCTTCTGATAATAATAATTAAATCTGATTCCTCCTGACTATGCCACGAAACAAGCTCCTTCCCTCAATATTATACTATATACTGCAGGTGGAGTTTCGTGGCAATATTTCAAGGACTCACTCACCTCCAATATTCTGACGACATCACGTACACCCCGGGGTCACTTCAAAATCCACATTATTATAAACAAACATAGCCAAGGTGATTATACTGACACACATCTTTGACACTCAGGGTACATACATACAGTACAGACACAATCCAATATCTACCACCCACACTTTCCTTCCATCGTAGTAAATATCTTTTTGGTAATAAAGAACAACACGTGTATGTATGATTTTGCACCACCTAATAATAATAATAATAATAATAATAATAATAATAATAATAATGATAATAATAATAATAATAATATCCACCCACACTTTCCTTCCTTCCATCGTAGTAAATATCTTGGTAATAAAGAACAACAACACGTGTATGTATGATTTTGTACCACCTAATAATAATAATAATAATAATAATAATTGAGGGGGTTGAGTTGACGTAAGGTGTTGTTGTTGTATGATTATAGTTTGATATGATACTGAATTATTTGTACCATGGAAGGAAAAAAAGTGTCATTGGTTATTTGTATGTATGTATGTATGCAGTGGACTCATGTATGTATGTATGTATGTATGTATGTACTGTGCTTATCACTGCATTATCAAAACATACCCAGGAGATAATAGGAGTGAGTGTAGAAGCTGTATGGAGATAGCAAGGTGACGTACAGTACCCTTCCTTCTTCTTCTTCTTGTTATTATTTGGGACATACAGTACAGAGTTGGACACAGGAATTGGTGATACAACTAAAATATATAAGATGGTAAATGCTCAGCTCAGCTCCTCCCAGAAACTATGATGTGGGATATTGATGATAAACAAATACTAGAGAGAGACAATTAAGTTAACATCTTCCACCTGAGGCTGGGCTGTACCGTGAAATCCTCCTGTGTCCACCTGTACGTAACTTGTTGATGACGTGTTTCTCGTCTGGATGTGATTTTCATTGGCTGACTGGACAATTAATTCATCTCTCTCATTATTCTTCCTTTTCGTTTGTGAATGAGATGATGACTGAGTAGTTTAATTAAGTAGTAGATGTAGCAGGAAGAGGTCCAATAATCACTTAATTTTATCCTCAGCTGCGAATAAAAATACAAGTAAAATTTAAGGCGAGTCTGAACTTTTTACTTAACTCTGTAAAATAATATACACTGTCTACAACTCACATGGCTTTATCTTATCAATTTCTTTTATTTAATTAATAGAGAGACACTTCATACTCTTCACTTCTTCACACGGGGGTTGGTTGACATATGGTGTTGTTCAAGTTGGTTACGGGACAAAATATTTAAATAATAATTCATAATATAACATGAACATTTTGTAGGAGTTTGATGTAGAGTAGCTTCTGTTATTAATTTGAGGTTTTATTAATACAGTTTTTATTTGCTGACAATAATAAATGAACTCAGAATCCTTGATAGGAAGTAAATACACTTTACGTCAGTCGAACTTAGAAGCCGCAGGGCGTCTGTCATTTGATGTGGACTTCATCAAACATGTACGAAAATAGATATACCATTCCGTAAGTTAATACGAAACTCCGACAAATGACACTGACACAGTTAACTAAGCAATTTAATATATAATGATGATATGTAATGCTTAAAGCCTGATACCAGTTAATAAATGTAATAAAGGTATTTGTTTACATGAATACCTGCCTATGATATTTGTGTAGGTATAGTGTTGTGAGGGAGGTGGTGCCCTCTGTCAGCTGACGTGGCGTGAGCAGACATGACCAGTGAGGCAAAGTATACATAGTTTACCCTAGATTTGAGGAAAGTTTAGGTACCGATGGGGATTTTCTATCAAGATTGTTCATGAGTCAATGGGAAAATTTCTAGCTGACGGGGATATTTGAGGTAAAAATAAAGGGAAATTCTGATGTCGTAGCTGAGGTAAAAAGGAAAATTCTGACGTTCAAGCTGAGACAAAAAGGGAAATTCTGACGTTGAAGCTGAGGTAAAAATGGAGACTTATGATGATCAAGCCGAGTCAAAAATTATATTCCGACGTTGAAGTTTGGGTAAACAGGAAAATTCTAATGTGGAAGCTTAATAGAAAAATTCTGATGATGATCAAGCTGCGGCAAAGAAAAAGGAAAATTCTAAGGTAAAACAACAAAACAGGGAAACTTCTAACATTGAAGCTAAGATAAAAAACAAACAAAAAGAAAATACTGACTGCCATTAATTAAAAGTTGGGGAAAATTCTGGCGTTAAAAAAAAAAAAAGTTATGTTAAAAAAAGGAAACATTCTGCTGGTATTAAAAGTTGGGGAAAATTCTGGTGTTAATTAAGAGTTAACTATGGTAAAAAAAAATGGTAAAATTCTAGTGTTAAAATTATGGTAAAAACAAACAAAAGGAAAATACTGACACTAATAAAAGTAGTGGTAAAATTCTAGCGATAAAATCTGGGGTAAAATAAAGAGAGGTTTGGTGTCAAGTTGGCAACACTGTGCCTGACCCACCACCACCACCACCACTGACTGTAAACACTAAACACATCCACACTCACACACACATAAGAAACTCCTATTTTAACCCTTTTTCCAGCCGCTATGTTATCCGGGGCCACTTTTCTCCTGCTGGGCCACCTGCTTCGGATAGCGGTGGGGGACGAACACACACACACGGTAAGGAAATGATGATAAATAAGGGAGATAAGAAGGAAATAAATAAAGGAAGGATGGAAGGATGGGGGTGAAAAGCGAGTGAAGGCTTATAGTTATTTTTATTGTTTTTATTGTTATTCTATCGTAATTATACACTATTTATTATCATTATTATATCACTGCTTGTATTATTGGTATGTTAGATAATAAATAATGATGGATAATGATGAATAATGAGTAAAAAGGATAAATAATAATGAAGGTAGTTTGTTGACGTGAGCAGTTCCTGCCTTGTAATTATAACCACCGGCTTTTTATCATTATTATAACATTCCTTCTGTTAATGGTAAGTTAAGTAATAGATAATGATAAATAATGGAGAAATGAGGAATAAGAAACGAAGGAATAGTGGAGAATTAAGTTAAAAATTAGAAAAGAAGGTAATTTAGTTGTTGACGTGAGCAGTGCTAGTAATTATTATAACACTGCTTCTGTTATTTTTAAGTTAAGTAATGGATAATGATGAATATTGGAGAAATAATGAATAAAATAAGAAGGAATAGTGGAGAATTAAGTTATAAATGAGGAAAAAAGATAATTTACTTGTTGACGTGAGCAGTGCAAGCAAGGATGATAGACTATTATCCTTGAGTGCAAGTATCGTAATTTTACCACTTGCTTTGATCATTATTTTAACATTCCCTCCTTTGCTTCTATTTTTGGTAAGTAAATAATAATGATGAATAATCGAAAAATAAGGAATAAAAGAAGATTGATTGATGGATGGATATTAGGCTTGGCAACATGGAGGTGGTATAGCGCCAGAAAAGGTAATAGAGAGGTGTGACAGCAAGCAGAAAGAAAATGAAAAGAAAAGTGGGACACTTGAAGAACTGAAAGCTAATGGCTGGGGCCAAAGGGGCGCCAAAACCCTATAAGTATTGCCCACATTATTACAAGCAATACCTCAGGAAGAAAGGAAGGAAGATGTATGTATGTATGTTTATATAGTAATTATTCATCACCGACTTTGACAATAATAATTATAACACTGCTGCTCTAATTGGTAGTCATTAAATGGGTGCTGGAATATGGGACAGGCATGGGGGGGTTTGGGGGGTGCGGGAATAGGGGGACAGGCTTGGGGGGGGTAGAAAGTCTGTCACCTATTCCCGCACCCCTTAACCCCCTAACAGTCCTAACTCCTCTCCCAAGCCTGTCCCCCTACTCCTGCACCCCCCAAGCTTGTCCCCCTATTCCCGCACCCCCTTAACTTCCCCCAAACCTGTCCCCCTACTTCTGCACCCCCCTAACTCCCTCCCCAAGCCTGTCTCCCTTTTCCCACACCCCCTTAATTAATCACATCTATATAATTTTGATGTTGAATAAATTTTAGTGTGGGTGTTAATTAGTTTCTCATTTTCCTCCCGAGCCTGTCCCCTTATTCCCGCACCCCCTTAATTAAAAACTCCCCCCTTGTAGTCTCTCTCTAAGTACAAACTCCAAACCAACAAAATGTACTTCACTTCACTTCACCCATTCCAACACTCATATCAAACCACTCATATTAAAACATTCATCATCAAACCACTCACATCAATACTCCTATTAAACCACTCATATCAATATCATCAAACCACTCATATCATCATCATCTACATATCAGTACTGAACCATAATTCTCATATCATCACTTTGTTTATGCCATCCCAATTTCTCAAGGCTTATTATTATGTTTTTCCTCTGAGCAACATTGATACTCCTGCACATGGCCAAATATTTCTGATTCGTATGTCTGGGTTGGTGTGATTGAACCGTTGCAAATCATGTTTCCCTTCCCTTCTATTTGCAGTACTGTATATTGATGCATGATTGAACTATTGCAAATCATATCATGTTTCCCTCTTTTTTGCAGTACACTGATGCCGAAGAGGTGGTGCTATTTCTGATTCTTATGATTGAAACCATTGCAAATCAAATTCCCATCTCTTTGCAATATACTGATACATGATTGAAGTGTTGCAAATCTATCTCCCTTCCCATTTTTTTGCAATATACTGATACATGATTGAAGTGTTGCAAATCGTGTTTCCGTTGCAAATCCAATCATGTCTCCTTTCCTTTTTCTTTGCAGTATACTGATGCAGAAGAGGTGGTGCTATGGATGAACACAGTGGGTCCCTACCACAACCGTCAAGAGACCTACTCCTACTTCTCTCTGCCCTTCTGTGTGGGACCCAAGGAAAAGATCTCCCACTACCATGAGACTCTTGGCGAGGCTCTACAAGGGGTCGAGTTGGAGTTCTCAGGCCTAGACATTGATTTCCAGGGTAAGGAAAGGTGGTGGTGGGGTGTTGAGGTTTAAGGGGGTGTGGGAATAGGGGGACAGGCTTGGAGGGGGTTTAGGAGTGTGTGGGAGTAGGGGGACAGGATTGGGGGGGTTTTAGGGGGTGCAGGAGTAGGGGGACACCTCCTGTGATGTAGTCAGAAAATTGGAGATAAGCGAGTCCTTCAAATATTGCCAAGGTGTGGTCAGGGGGAATCAGAAGCCTCAAGTTTTCATACACGATCACAGGGTCCTTAAGGTAACAGTCAGCAAGGGATTAAGAAAGTGCAGTGGCTTAGATAATAAATATGTTGTGTGATTTGTAATGAGACTTCATGAGAGTTGATATATGTATGTTAATGGGATATATAGTACATTGTTTTGGGTGATAAATCTGGAGCAAATTATGCCTCCTAACTGTTCCAGGCAACAGGATACCATTATTTTTCTTCATGTGGGTCTGTTTCCTGGCATACTTTAGAGGAATCAAGGCACTCCAACCTATCAAATGTATACTATGGGTTAGGGATGTAGGCTATTCACACATACAGTTGTGGTCAATAATAATCATCCACATATGGGTACTGTATCTCAAACCATTTACTGACCAGTGTTTTTACGTTCATATACAGTAAAAGTCCGTTAATCCGACCACGGATACTCCGAAAATCCCAATAGTCCGAATTTTTTAAAGTGGTAATAAACATTTCAATTTTGATGTCCGATTAGCCTATGCGGGGATTTTCCGGGTGTATGGTCACATATGCCTACATGACACAAGTACAGCTCGGCCATCCACACTCACACACCTATTAGGCATATCTAGGCGCAAATTAATATTAAGTGGAAGTGATTTTTCTAAGAAAATTACCAAAATTAATTAATACAAACTAAGGAATGTTTGTGCACGAATGAAAATTCAATGAGTTTTAGTGATGACTGAAATTTTCTCCCCACTGTCACTCACGCTGGCTTGATACACGCGTGATAAGCCCAACCCCTTTATAGTGAACAACTTCTCAAAACTGGCATTTTTCATACTTTTAACACATATCCCGGTACAGACATTTGATATGGTGAAAAGTGCAAGTGATGGTATGAGAAAATTACAAAGAATAATTAATATAAACTAAGGAAATGTGATTGTACGAGTAGAAACTCATGAATTATTGGTGTTAACTGAACTTGTCAACTCGTCACGCACTACACACGCTATTTAGGCCTAACCTTTTAGAATGAATAACTTTTATAAACATTCATTTTCCATACTTTGGCCTCAAGTTTAGAATTATTTTTAGTAATTAGCTGTGTATGGGAACCAGAATTACGAGTGAAAGCACACATAGTTTTGAGAGTGAGTGTACACAAGGCCAAGAGATATATGGCCTTGGGTGTACAGACAGACAGTCGTACATTACGCATCAAATTTAAGCCCTCGGATATCTCAGATCTTCTGATAACTCGTCAAGGGTCTTCCCTCAATTGATCCCAAATAAAGAGGGTTTACTGTACTCCTATAATTTGTGTGATTATTTTTCCATATCTGTATTTGGAGGTCCAACCAATAGTCCGAAAAAACCAATAGTCCGAATGACCTTCAGTCCCCTGCAATTCGGATTACAGGACTTTTACTGTATAATGTTATTGTTTTAAGTAGTGTGTAGCTGCTTGTATTAAATTAAAAGATGGTAGTTAACGTGTGTGTGTGTGTGTTATTGTTTTAAGTAGTGTGTAGCTGCTTGTATTAAATTAAAAGATGGTAGTTAACCTACTTATTGGAAAGTTTATCATCTAAGGAACAGACGGAAGCTGTCAAACTCTTACGTGAGTTACCCCCCCTATATGGATGATTATATTTGACAACAACTGTACATACTGTACCAGTATTTACGCCTGTAGTTTTAAAAAATTTGAGGACCCATACTGGAGCTCCATGAATTCTCCAAACTACTCCAGGCAACAGATTCCCTATTAGAAATACTGAAGGGTTCTGTGGCCTGGAGTATTTTGGAGGATTCACAGAGCTCCAGTAAGGGCCCTCAAATTTTTTAAAACTACGGGTCTTAGTAACCATTATTGTCTCCTGCCATACAGCGGACATCAGCAAGACAACATACTGTGAGGTGGACCTTAATGAAGAGAGACTCAAGACCTTCATATATGCAGTGAAGAACCATTACTGGTACCAGATGTATATTGATGACCTTCCCATCTGGGGTGAGTTCACTCAGTCGCTATGGAAGCATTTTCAGATCCTCGGTTATTTCTAATTACCATGTACAGTTGCCAAATAAGGTACTGCGACAACTATTGACACAACATTAAATATATTAATGTCCATAGTTGTTTGTAGGGATTATAAGTATGTATTACAGAAGGATATGTATATTTCCTTCTGTTATACATGCTTATAGTCCCTACAAATAGTTGTGGATATTACTAGGGTTAAAGTTCTATCAGGATTTGTAGCAATACCTTTTTTGGCAACTGTACTGTACCAATGTTTATGTTACCCACTGTATAAGGTGTCAGTTCTCTATCTTCATATAATTGTATTCTCACATAAGGAATGCTCATAGGCTACACTCTGGTATTGACATTTTCTGCAGTTAGTGCTGTTGCCCTTGGTAAATTTCAAAGTACAGTATAAAATCTTGATAACTTTAGAAACCCAATATCATTGTGAGACTAAAACTAGCTTTGATCTCATGTCTGCACTTATTATTTCCTTACTAAAACTTTTCATTTCATCGTGTTTAATCCCCTCGTCACTCAGGCATTGTGGGTGAGGTGGATGAGTCCAATGAGAATTATTACATCTGGACGCACAAGAAATTCGACCTTGGTTACCGTGACAACCAGATTGTTGACGTGAACCTAACCTCAGAAGCCAGGCAGAAGCTGGAGCTCGGAGCCAAAGTCAAATTCACCTATGAGGTCAACTGGCGCAAATCCAGTATCAAGTTTGAGGACCGTTTTGACAAATACCTCGACCCCAACTTCTTTCAACACAGGGTGAGTGATGTGGAGTGGCAAGGAGGTCCTTTTATAAGTTATAGTTCAGTGTAGATGAATATGATTTGAGTTTGGGTCATTTCTTGATAAGCTGTTGATACAAATTCATGTGTGTTGTTGTCACTTTTGTTTTGGGTCAGATTTTGGTCTTCAGTTTTGTTCAGTTAAAGAACTCACTCTGCTCATTCTCTGGGTGAAGAATGAGTACAGTGTGATGTCCCCATGGTTGTTCAGTGTATATATAGATGGAGTCATTTAGGAAATACAGGGAATACCAGTGGATGTTTGAGGCGCCTGGCAATAAATAAATAGATAATTTTGTTGAATATATTTTGGGACATAATTATTATGATACCTGTATCTCTGCCAGAAAGATGTTATCAAGTTGTTCTTGACTCCTATAACAGATCCATTGGTTCAGTATCTTCAATTCCTTCATGATGGTTATCTTCTTGGTGGGTTTGGTGTCCATGATTCTAATGAGGACACTACGTAAGGACTATGCCCGCTATTCCAAAGATGAAGAGATGGATGATATGGTGAGAACTAACACTCACTTATTATACCTTCACCTTTTAGTCAACTTTTTGTTTGTTATTAATGTTGTTGGACAACAGTTGGAGTCACTTATTTTCTGCTTTGACAGTATTATGATTTGTGTTTGGATATTGGGGATTTTATTTATAATTTCAATATCTGACATGATGCTATGCTGATAAGTCTGAATTATTATCAATGATGAAACCTGTCACTGACACTAAGTTGTAAATAAAGCACTTGATCACCTTATATATAACACTCTTACTAATGCATCTATGTGTGTGTGTGTGTGTGTGTGTGTGTGTGTGTGTGTGTGTGTGTGTGTGTGTGTGTGTGTGTGTATCTGTGGCCTCCCCATCCCTTCCTACACCAGGAGCGTGACCTTGGTGATGAGTATGGATGGAAACAGGTACATGGTGATGTGTTCCGACCTCCCTCACACCCTATGCTGTTCTCGGCGCTGGTGGGGGCTGGCTGCCAGATGCTCACTGTCACCTCCCTTGTCATTCTCCTGGCCATTGTTGGGGAACTCTATACCGAGTGAGTTGACTTTTAATAGAGATAGAAAAAGATGAGATAGACTGTACTTTATGAATCAAGAACAAAACCTTCAAATGCTTATCACTTTATCGTACAGTACAGTACATCCTCCTGTTTTGTGAGAAAAGGATAACAAATAAATCTTGCAATGTTAAAAGCCTGTCCCCCTACTCCTGCACCCTCCAACCCCCCCCCCCCAAGCCTGTCCCCCTATTCCCACACCCCTTTAATATCATGCTCACAGTTGATTCTCCTAAACCTATCTCAAGACTGATAGCAGAATTTCCTCTACCGCCTTTCTTCATGTCTGTCATCTTCAATTTAGTTTCCAAACTTATCTTATTTTTCTTTTTGATGAGTGGCACCATTGTGATAAAAAATTACACACAGATTAGCGAAAGATTGAATATGGATGGATACAAAACTAACGTCAGAACACACATGTATCTCAGGCTATTGTTTACAACTAGAGGCTGCAACAGTGGTGTGCCAGGGAGATAGAACACGGCCATCGTCAGAACACTATTTTTCATCAGCTGTTTTTGCAATACAGTAGCATATTTCACAAATGTTATAGATTTTGTGTGGCAGTGCTATATTTTGTCAGGCCATTCTTGTAAAGCTTGAGGATAGCTTGTAAACTAAAGGTACACTTGACCCTCGATTTAGTGGACTAAATGGGGTTAACCTTGTCTGTTACTGGAAAATTGACATGATCAACGGGTTAAATTGGAATTAATATGGTATTGTACAGTCGGCGGCAAAAGTCCTGTCACTTCACTTGCTTCACCGAGGCAAGCGATGTTCATAGACTCGATATTTTAGGGAGTAGAAAACGTGCGTATTCTCGAGTCCTTGAACACTGCCTGTCTCGGTGAAGCAGGTGAGGCGACAGGACTTTTGCCGCCGACTGTACATACAAAATAAAGTACAGTAATTCTAACCTCATGTTAGAAGTAAAAACAATGTCCATTGAGAGGTTTTTTACTTTAAAGGGGTTAGGCTTTAGTGTGAGTGTAATGAGGGTGGGGGGGGCAGGGGTTACTGACAGCACACATAATATTGTTCAGTTTTCACCAATACTCCTTGAATTTTTACTCGTACAGCACACACACATTTTCTGAATTTGTATTAAATAATTTTGGTCATTTTCTCTTACAATCACTTGTACTTTTTGTGTGTATAAGTTTGTTGTGCCTCTACAAATGCACACCATGTTTAAACTATATTTTATCTAAAGTTTGATTATATTTACCTTAAATGTACAGTAGTTGTAGAAATATATACACTCGTAGATGTACAGTATATACAGTACATTCATACCTTCCTCTAATTTACTTATTATTTCAAGTTTCTGCATCATGGCAAGGCGAACTTGTTTATGTTTTACCACCTTTGGGTCCATCTTGAGATTTTAAACAGTGAGTAACACCACTGAGTAAGTACAGGTAGAAGCAGCTGTCTGTCTGACTGTCACTGACGCCGATTTTCAAGTAACAGACTTTCTGTCTGGTGTGTAACGATTGTCCGGTAGCAAAAAGTGTCCGCTAAAAACAAAATCCGTTAAATGGGAGTCAGTCCTGCTAAAGACTTTGTCACTCTGAAAAGCCCTCGGTTTGCACATTAGAAAAACAAAACTACTGTACCTGGTTTATATCCCATATTATATTTATAAATATTGTTTAGTTACTGTACTCATATACTGTATATGTACAATATGTGCAAATAGAAACATTGCAAACCGCCTCTGCTGTACAGTGCTAGTAAAATGAAATAGCTAAAACACTGTATGCTGATGATGAAAGATAATGATTGAATTATGGTGTATATGTATTTAATGTACCATATTTTTAATAGTATCAAATTATTGATGGTAAATATGAACATAAATTATGCTTCTTAGAATTAAGATATGAAGCTGTTGATTAATAATGTACAGTCACAAGCACTAATAAGTATCCAGGTGTACTGTACTTTGAATACCTAGAGACAATACTTAAATACACAATAAGATTACCATTGGAATTACTGTACTGCGTTGGTGAATTGGATGTTCAAAACCTGAGATAGAGCTGTATACTTATTAGTGCTCATGACTGTACACTCGTGATACATAATTTCTGACCAGTGTGTGAGGAACAGAAAGTTTCGAATTGCCTGGTGTTGCTTATTTCCCCCACCCAGTACACTTATAGAGGCTGAGTTAGAATGCAGGGTGTGGGTGTGTGTGTGTGGTGCCTGCCGTTCGTCTCTGGTCAGGGATTACGTATCACGACTGTACACATGATCCGTACTGTATTCCACATTCAGAAAACAAAACAGTGATATTGAAAGGCTGTGTATATATATTTATTAAATGTACTATATACTGTACTAACTAATCCTCTCCACTTTGGGAGGCTGTATGTATATATATATTTATTCAATGTACTGTACTAACTAATCTTTTCCACGTTCCCCCTGCACCTTCTAGACGAGGGTCGATGGTGAGTATTGCCATCTTCATCTATGCAGCAACATCCCCCGTCAACGGCTACTTTGGCGGATCACTCTATGCCAGGATGGGAGGTGAGGAGTCGAGGATATGTGATGTCAACAATATTCAATTAGGTTTTCCCACACCTCTCCTTCTCTATCTCTCTCCCTCTTTCTTTCTCTCTCTCTCCCTCTTTCTTTCTCTCTCTCTCCCTCTTTCTTTCTCTCTCTTTCCCTCTCTCTCTCTTTCTTTCTCTCTCTCTTTCTCTCTCTCTTTCTCTCTCTCTTTCTTTCTCTCTCTCTTTCTCACTCTCTTTCTGTCTCTCTCTTTCTGTCTCTCTCTCTTTCTTTCTCTCTCTTTCTTTTTTTTTTCTCCATACTCATCCTTTTTATTCCGTCACTTCCATCCATCATTATAACTTTAACTTTTATAGCTTTATATCTCTATGGTATAGTTAACTTTTTACTATAACAAAAATGCTATGTGTATGTATGTATTACTCTCATTTTCCTTTTTACCTCCTTAGTATATCGTCTTTTCAACTTTGGTGTACCGTACTATTTTAACTTCATGCAGAAAAAGCATTTACCTTGATTACTTCCTTGTATCTAACCTTTGTGTAACATACTATTCTAACCATGCAGAAAAAGTATTTACCTTGATTACTTGCTTGTGTGTTTGCAGGTAAAGTGTGGATCCGTCAGATGATGTTGTCGGCCCTGCTGCTGCCCACCCTGGTCTGTGGTACAGCATTTTTCATCAATTTCATCGCCATTTACTACCATGCCTCCAGGGCCATTGCCTTCACTATCATGGTGAGTCCTGGAGGAACAAACTAACACCCGTAGTTTAATAAAAAATTGAGGGTCCTTACTGGAGCTCTATGAATTCTCCAAACTACTCCAGGCAACAGATTCCCAATTCGAAACACTGAAGCGTTTTGTGGCCTGGATTATTTGGAGGGTTCATAGAGCTCCAGTAAGGGCCCTCAATTTTTTTAAAACTATGGGTGCAGGTCCTAGAGGAGACAAGTGGATGCTGGGAGTGTTTCTGAGTGGGGGTGTGGGAGTAGAGGGTAGGCTTTGGGGGGTGCGGGAATAGGAGGACAGGCTTGGGGGAAGGGGATTTGGGGGGTGTAGAAAGTCTGTCCCCTACTCCCGCAACCCCTAAAATCCCCCATGTCCGTCCCCCTTTTCCCGCACACCCTTAAGGAGGAAGTACAGTGTTGGTAAATCTGGAGCAACTGATTCCTCCAAACTATTCCATGCAACAGGCCACCAGTATTTTTGTTCATCTGGTCCTGTTTCCTGGTATACATTGAGGGAATCAAGGCACTCCAATGTAGCCAAAGTATACTAGTCTCCCCTTAACTCAAAACACATGAGTGGGAAACATCAACCACTTTTAGTTAGTTTTGTATATTAGGTGTGGACATTGTTGTTAGGTACAGTTGGAGACATGAATGGTTGGTACGGCCCAAGTCAAAGATGGTCAGTTTCTCTCAATATCAAGTTCCTTAATTAGTGCCAAATAGGAGACATCAGGGGCAGAAGTCAGTATTGAGGATGGTAATAAAAAGCAAGTACCTGATAATAGACACACAATGGTTACTCAAATGGGACAAGTACAGTATCTTTCACCTACTGGGCTGTACATACATACAGTTGAACCTCGTTATTTCGGACTAATAGGGGGGAGAGGGTGTCCGTATTTGCGGTTTGACCGAAATTGCGACGAATTTTTACGAGGGGTACGAAAAAAAAAAAAAAAAAAACGTGTTTGTACAAAAATTAACACAAAATACAGATATATCTACATAAATAGGTATGTAGTGATGTGTAAATAATATACCTAAATGTTATTTACCTTGTGTGGTGAAGAGATGAGTTTATTTCTTGCCGTGATCGTATAGTGGGACGTATCAGAGTAGCTATTTAATACTGTTTAATAAAAACAAGAATGATGTAGTGATACGCAACCACTCCAAGTCTCCAACCCGCGCTTGTAAAGATAACAAATCACGCATGCGTGGTAGTGGTCTAGGTGGTAGGGGGAAGGGGGAAAATAACGGGATATCGATTGTTTACATTTTATTAGCCATACTGTACTCTGGTGTTTCCTTCTCCTTTATCTATTCGAGAAACATCTTCCTTCTTTCTATCGAAGGATATGGCCTTCTGTTTTGTAAATGCACCACCTGGCATGAAGCTGGTGGTTAACTCGTAAATTACTAAAAATGAGCGAGTCAAACACAAGGTGACAACCCATGTTAGGCCTATATTCCCTTGACCTTGAGCTAGGGTGAATGGAGACTGAGGGTAAGGGGGGGGGGGGGGGAAGGAGTGCGGGAGAAGTGGTGGCAACACACACCCACGCTTCACACCCACGCTTCGCAGACGACATGTTCATAATGATTTCACTCATTTTGTATAAGAACTCCTCGGATTTATTCGCGAGTCAACTGTATATATACATAAATAGGTATGTAATGATGTGTAAATAATATACCTACTGTATAATGTAAAAAATATAATAGGAAAAAAATAGAGAAACCAATATTCAGAAAAAAAAAAATCTCCAGCGGATTGTGTCCGAAATAACCGAAATCCGAAATAATGGGGTCCGAAATAACGAGGTTTAACTGTACATACCATTCATGTGTCCAACTGTACAGAGAAGTATAATACAAATCCATTCTTCCTCAGCTGGCAGTGATCTGTATCTGCACCTTTGTCATTTTGCCTCTGACATTGGTGGGTACAGTGTTGGGACGTAACCTGGCCGGACATCCCAGTTACCCGTGTCGTGTTAATGCCGTGCCTCGTCCCATACCAGAAAAGAAATGGTTTATGGAGCCACTTGTGATCATTCCCCTCGGTGGCATCCTGCCCTTTGGATCTATCTTTATTGAGATGTGAGTATCAGAGGGAAGGGCAGGTGTCAGCACTATTTTTTATCATTTGTATGTAATCTATTTATACACTGTACTGTCTTAAACTTTCTATATAATGAAGTTCAGGAGCCTTCAATTCAGAAGTGAGCTGAGAATGATTATTCTCCCCAAATTGAAAGTCACACACTGTTCTTAAGGTCACCAAAAGTACATGTACAGTAGAGCCTCGATGATCCAGCGTCCACAGGGATTTTAAAAATCAGGAAAATAAAATTTTCTGGATAGCTAAATTACACCCGTTTTCTATTGTTGTGTGCCATACATAAATATAGAAGTACCGGTATGTAACAAATGTAGTGTGATTTGCACATATGGTGAAAGTATAACGAACATATTGATTAATACAATGTAGCCAACAATGTACAATACTTCACCATTGTAATGTGTATTTACCATTAACTCATTAATGGTTCAGTCTGATGCAATACTCCACATCCCAACACACCTATAAGCCTCTCAACCTCTACTGTACTGTATACCCTAATGTACTGTATAAACTTAGGATTACTGAACTTTAATGTTAAGCACTGCTAAAATTGTTGTATCCTTAAACTAAATTATTTTCTTTTCTCCTTTTACTTATTTGACTGCATTTATGTATCACTCATCATCATCACCAATCATCATCACATTAGAATTAGATTTTGATTCAGAGGGAGGGGTTGGGTGTGGGTGGCTGAGTTGAGGTTGACTTAAGTTTATCATGGTGAGTGGATAGGCTGGCTGAGAGTCAAACAGGCCGGATGGGGGAGACTGATGGAGAAGCTGAGTTTGGTGGAGTAACACTTAAAACCTTTATTCCTCCTCTGTTGAACCTCTCCACAACCTCACTTCTTTTAAGCACATATATTTACCATTTACTTTTACACAAGCTTCTTGGATTCACTCCAGTTAAACTTTTGTTATTCAAACTTGGTGTCTAGTAGATTTTCTGTTTCAATTACAGGTGTACTGTATATATTTTTAATTCATATGTACTAACTTAATGTAATATGTAATAAAATATGTAATGAGTTACATTTAAGTGACCAATGTCCCTTCCATACCCACAGGTACTTCATCTTCACATCATTCTGGGCTTACAAGATCTATTATGTGTACGGGTTCATGCTGTTGGTATATGTGATCCTGCTGGTGGTAGTGATGTGTGTGACGGTGGTGTGTGCTTACTTCCTACTCAATGCTGAGGACTACAGGTGGCAATGGACCAGCTTCCTGGCAGCTGCATCCACCTCAGTATATGTCTATGTCTACGCTACATACTACTTCTTCTTTAAGACCAAGTGAGGATTACACTAGACTTATCCAGTGATACTCCATGATTGTAATATAAATTATTATTTTCTTGTTAGTATTTCACCTAAGCTAAGTAAACTATTGACTTGTGTTCTGCTTACCTGTGTTGTTGTTGTTACAGGATGTATGGGTTCTTCCAGACCAGCTTCTACTTCGGTTACATGGCTCTCTTCAGTGTGACTTTGGGCCTTATGTGTGGTACCATTGGTTACCTCGGTACAAGCAAGTTCGTCCGTAAAATCTACTCCACTGTAAAGATTGATTAGAGATGATCATTGTCTGACAGAGCAACTCCAATGTTAAGATTGATTAAAGTCACACTGGAATAAGTCTTCAAGTGTTGGCTTCAGTGAGAATGTCCATTAGATCTACAGTACTCTGGGGAGGTTTACTACTCGGTACGTTTGTCTGTAAGACTCTCTTTGTTGTTGTGAGTGTTAATATCACATTGGGAATGTGATGATTTTGAGTGTTAACAACAACAAGACTATAAAGATGGACTCCAGTTCCACATGTACCAGATAAACCAATGGAATAATATGAGTGCTGGCAGTGATGAGAAACATGTGTTTCAGTACATCATATTATGAAGCATAAATATTACATTAAATCTGTGATGTAAGTGTGTGCATCAGTATGGGCATCCTAGTAAGGTAATTGTGATACAGTAGTAAATACTGAATGTGAAATACTGTACAAGGATATGATTATGATTGGAATAAGTTGACCAAAGGAAGCAATGGAGCAATGAGAATCTTGTGTACAGTACACAGTACACACACACAGGATTCAAATGTTGGAAAAGAAATATTGTGAAAGTATTTATGAGCCTCAAATTTAGTTCTTTGCCTTTTAATTAAAAAGTTTCCTAAGGAGGCAATGTTAATAAATAACAGACAGAGACAAGACATCATTCTTTATAGTAAAGAAGGATGGAGATCTTTGTATAATGTTCTCATTGCTTGTATAGAGTCCTTATATAAGAACAGCTATAAGGTTGACAATGAGGATGACTTGGTATAATGACTTCATATACACAACAGTACATGGAAACATTATATTGCTTATCATTACTTAAGTCTTGGACCATAGCAAAATATCAATTACTTCTATTATACAACTCTAGTTTAAAACATCAAACGGTATAAAACCCCAAGTGATTTATTAACATGCTGGTTCAAAATTAATGTGGAAAATTAATAGTTGTTCAAATTTCCACCTTGTACAAAACGAACATTCATTCACTGTGGGGACAAGGGAGATCTGATGAGGTACAGTGTCTGGTGATTGGGTTAGCCTTCCCTAAGTCTGTCATTTTGTATATTGTAGTAAACTAGCTACAGTTGTTATTGTATGTTTGGTGTGAGTGTGTCAGACTAGATGATGATCCCTTACCTTCCCTCACTCACTCACTCACTCCCCTCACTCTGCTCTCTTGCTTCACTCACTCACTCCCCTCATTCTGTTCTCTTGCTCCACTCCCTCACTCCCTCCCTCACTCCCCTCACTCCCCTCACTCTGTTCTCTTGCTTCACTCACTCCCTCACTTACTTCCCTCACTCTGTTCTCTCTTTGCTTCACTCCCTCCACCTCTCATGGTTAACATTTACTGCAGAACATTAAGATTATTATTATTATTATTATTATTATTATTATTATTATTATTATTATTATACCATCTTTCATTCCAACCCTCCCTCATCTTTTTTTTTTTATGTGTGCAGTCATTTGTTTCTTTCTCGCTCGTGTCAAACTTGAAACATTCATCACATATTCAGGTTTGTTAGAGAAAATGGTATGGAATCTCAAGAAGAAAATTGGCATCGGTTGTATCATATCTACAACCACACTGAATATTATTTTTTGAGTTTGGTGAACCATAAATCCGGGTTTTACTTTCTCTTCTGTTAATCGTGACCGGTGATGTTTTAGCATTTAGGTGGTACCATAGCCAACAGTATTTGTAAAGATAGTGCAAAGCAGTACCATTAATTAAAGGGGTGTGTGGGAATAGGGGGACAGGCTTGAGGGGGTTTTGGGGGGTGCAAGAATAGGGGGGATTTTGGGGGGTTAGGGGTGTGTGGGAATAGGGGGACAGGCTTTCTACCCACCCCAAGCATGTCCCCCTATTCCTGCACCCCCCCCAGTCCCCCCCCAAGCCTGTCCCCTACTCCCGCACACCCCATCCTCCTCCAATCTATTCCCTCAACAGAGTCTACAGAATATTGGTCCTATTACTCATCTCACTACACTCAACTCTCGGCTGTTGTGTACAATTGGTGCCGCAGCCAAAAATACGATAGCCAAACTGAAAACTTTAAGGGAGTAATTGTAATTGGTGCCTCGACTTCCTTATATTATGTCCAATTTTGACCATTTTATACACACAAGGCTAATCAAAAATATGTTGTAGATGTCCCTTATGGTAGATTCACCTCATGTTATATTTCTTGGCTGCAGTTTGACATTTGATAATTTTGATTGGTCGGTAGTGAGTGGTAGTGATATATTGGCAGCTTTTAATAATAGGTGTGATAGCCATATAACGCGATAGTAAAACCCGCGATAGTCGAGAGTTGAGTGTGTACGGTTTGCTAGCTATTTCATAATTTGACTCCAGTACCATAGACCTTGTGCCCTATTATCATCACACACACACACACACACACACACACACACACATGGGTTATTGGTGCTGATTTACATGGAAATAGATTTACAGTATAGTACAGTATAGGTAACGGCAATATCAATGTCCCCATATTACTCACTCACTTGAAGGGTGTACGAGTCTGAGGCTGGATTACCTTAAGGGGGTGTGGGAATAGGGGGACAGGCTTGGGGGGGACTGGGGGGGTGCGGGAATAGGGGGATAGACATGGGGTCGGTAGAAAGCCTGTCCCCCTATTCCCGCAACCCCCTAACCCCTCAAAACCTTCTCAAGTCTGTCCCCCATACTCCTGCACCCCCCAAAACCCCCCAAGCCTGTTCCCCTACTCCTGCACCCCCAAAACCCCCCAAGCCTGTCCCCCTTTTCCCACACCCCCTTAAGGAACCCTGTGATGTAGTCAGAAAATTGGAGATAAACGAGTCCTTCAAATATTGCCACGAAACACACACACACACACACACACACTTATTATGGAAGGAGCTTGCTTGTTTCATGGCATGGTTAGGAGGAATCAGAAGCCTCCAATTCTTCTCAACAATCACAGGGTCCTTAAAAATTTCATATTAGAGAAATTGCTCCATAAATAACTGCTTTCCCGAATAATTTCAGTTGTGTGTGTTGTGGTGTGGAGTTTATGGAGTGTTTGTTGTCTTCCATGTTTTGTTTGTGATGGCCGAGGTTCAAGGTTCATTAGGGATGGTACAATTGATAGTATTGTAGTACAGTACATTAGTTATGGTGCAGTTTTGGGAAGTACAGTACAGTACAGTTGAGCAAGTAGAAAGTGCAAGAAACCTTTGGCTGTTTATGGCACTATTTTCACAACCACCATTCAAAGTTCAGCCAATCACGTTCCACCTTACATTGACTTTAGGTTCCCAGTCATTCATTCATAAAGATACGAGGGATTATACTACAAAGAACTGCCAGATGTTGCCATATATAGCCAGATTTTTCTTGCACTTTCTACTTGCTCAACTGTACATTAGTTATGGTGTAGTTTTTGGGCAGTAATGTATTGGGAGATAAACAGTTTGATTGACGATAATGTTACTTGAGTGGGAGTGCATTTGTGAAAGTGACACATGAAAACATGAAAAAAAAATATATATAATGATGAGACACATTTTTGTTTTTAAAAGTTTAGGTTCTCCATTCAACTGTTCATTCTCATTTATTGATTTAGGGGGTGTGGGAGTAGGGGACAGGCTTGGGGGGGGGACTGGGGGTGTGTGGGAATAGGGGGACAGGCTTGGGGTGGGTAGAAAGCCTGTCCCTCTATTCCCGCACCCCCTCTAACCCCTCAAAAAAAAAGCCAAGTCTGGCCCCCTACCCCTGCATCCCCCCAAACCCCCCCCCCCCCAAGCCTGTCCCCTTATTCCCACACCCCTTTAAGATATTGAGGCAGAAGATAAGACATGATTTAAGATATTGATTCAGAAGATAAGACATGATTTAAGATATTTGAGGCAGAAGATAAGACATGATTTAAGATATTTGAGGCAGAAGATAAGACATGATTTAAGATATTGATTCAGAAGATAAGACATGATTTAAGATATTTGAGGTTGAAGATGAGACATGATTTAAGATATTTGAGGCAGAAGATAAGACATGATTTAAGATATTTGAGGTTGAAGATAAGACATGATTTAAGATATTTGAGGCAGAAGATAAGACATGATTTAAGATATTTGAGGCAGAAGATAAGACATGATTTAAGATATTGATTCAGAAGATAAGACCAAAAATGAGCCATAGACATTGAAGGTCATAGATAGATGATGCATATTTCTGTGTGTTAATTATTCACTCCATCTTTATCTTTCTGTAGTTTGTAGCCAAGATCATTTATTTATAGAAAAAAATAGATAATTATGGGATGTTGACCGTGAAAGGGGATGGAGGTATTCATTGCTGGAGGGAACTTTGGCAAGAATATTTACTTATATTTCAATACTTACTTTACTTATATTTACTTATATTTCAATACTTACTTTACTTATATTTACTTATATTTCAATACTTACTTATCCATACTTTACTTTATAATTTGGCAGATCTGTACATTGTTGTGAGTTTTTAGTTCAATATAGCAGACTTTCAACCGATCACCCCCCCCCCCCCCCCCATCAAGTCTGTCCCCCTACTCTCGCTCCCCCCGAAACCCCCCGCATCACCTGAACCCCCCCCCAAGCCTGTCCCCCTACTCTCGCACCCCCCGAAACCCCCCAAGCCTGTCCCCCTACTCTCGCTCCCCCCGAAACCCCCCCAAGCCTGTCCCCCTACTCTCGCACCCCCCCGAATCACCCTAAACCCCTACTCTCACACACCCCGAACCCCCCCCCCCCAAGCCTGTCCCCCTAATCTGGCACCCCCATAAACTAAATTGATTGATGGTTGTGTTTGGGTTCTGGCTTTTATATATATTAATTCCTTCATTCACCCCATCACTAACACCCGTAGTTTAAAATAATTGAGGGCCCTTACTGGAGCTCTATGAACCCTCCAAATAATCCAGGCCACAAAACGCTTCAGTGTTTTGAATAGGGAATCTGTTGCCTGGAGTAGTTTGGAGAATTCACAGAGCTCCAGTAAGGGCCCTCAATTGTTTTAAACTACGGGTGTAACTTTCCTCATCTGTGCTGGCTTTCATCTTCCATTAAGGGAACTGAGGAAGAAGGAGGAGGAGTGAAGGGAAATTATTTAATGATGAGTTTTTGTAAATTTTTAATGAGAATATAATTATGATGTAATATTACAGTATTTAGTTCATTTCCATTATTTATTTTGATGAAAATACTGTACTTTCTGTTCTAGGGTAGAGTATAGCAGTTTGGTTTGTGGCAATACAAGTGAATGAGTGTACAGTACAGTACAGTACAGTATATAATATTATGTGCATTAACAAAATTTATTACTGTATAATTATATACTGTACTGGAGTGAAATAAATGGTTAAGGAATCCTGTGATGTAGTCAGAAAATTGGAGATAAGTGAATCCTTCCAATATTGTCACGAAACATCACCTACAGTACAGTATATGGAAGGAGTTTGTTTGTTGGAATTGGTCCAGTGGTGTCACGAGGGTTGTTAACACCCAGGGATAAAGATTGTTATGGTGCCACAATAGGTGGTGTGATGGTGGGTGGATGGCAAGTGAAGTGAGCCTAATCAGCTGGGGGAGGGGGTTTCTATGAATACTGTACTCATAGAAGCAATTTAAAGCCACTTGGAAATGAATTTTTAAAAATCTTTAGTCCTTAAAAATGAATTGTTCATCTAATTTATTGATTTTTTCCACAACTTCAAATTGGCAATTGGCGCCCCCCTAAATGCTGCGCCCAGGGACATATGTCCCCCACAGTCCCCCCCCCCCCCTCGTGACACCACTGGCATGGTCAGGAGGAATCAGAGGACTCCAGTTTTCCTACACAATCATAGGGTCCTTATCCTTGGTCATGTTTCATCTTTGTAAGGCTTATCTACAAAGGATGTCTTTATGAATGTGAGAGGTGGAGTGTGTGAGATGTGTTGTAATCCTTTAACAAAAATGTATAAATATTTGAAGAAGGAAATAGTTTGAAATGTTTGTTTTCCACCAGCTTAAGCATTTTAATTATGGGGGTAATACACTTTTGTGTTACATTGGAGTGTCTTGATTCCTCCAAAGTATACATGCCAGGAAACAGAAACAGATGGACATACAGTCGTGGTCAATAATAATCATCCATATATGGGAATCTCAAACCATTTACTGTCTAATGTTTTTACATTCACATATGATATTATTGTTTTAAGTAGTGTGTAGCTGCTTGTATTAAATTAAAAAATGGTAGTTAACGTGTGTGTGTGTGTGTGTGTGTGTTATTGATTTAAGTACTGTATAGCTACTTGTATTAAATTAAAAGATGATAGTTAACCTATTTATTGGAAAATTTATCAGCTAAGGAACAGAGGGAAGCTGTCAAACTCTTACCTGAGTTACCCCCCCTATATGGATGATTATATTTGACCACGACTGTATATAAATGGTGTCCTGTTGCTTGGAATAGTTTGGAGGATTCAGTTGCTCCAGATTTACCAACACCAAATTTCCCCCCTAATTATAAGTTCATAGATAATGTCAGAGGAATGGCACTAGGAATTGATTTGGTGGTGTGTACTGTAATATTAATTGTTTTCAGTGAATTGGGACATTGTCAAGTAGGATAAAGAAAAGGTCAGATTGAGGTCAGATCAGTTATGTCACATTTACAAAAAAACAAAAAATCTCCAGACAAAACTCCCCATAATACGGTATACCAATTTTTTGCACATGTATGTAGTTTGGGTGTTATTTATTTATTGTTTTGCTGCACTACTACACAACTGTACATGAATAATATTGAGTGAGTGAGAGTGAATGAGGAGTCGATGGTTGGCAATGGTAAATGTAAATAAACTAACATACAATACTGCTTTCACATACCCACACTAACTTACTAACTAACTAACTAACTAAGTAACTAACTAACTACAGTAATAAATGAAGGTGTGTACTTTTTGGATATACATACATACATACTACTACTGCCTATATAATTAATTATTTATGAGGGTACAGTTGCCAAAAAAGGTATTGTGACAACTATTGATACAACATTAAATATATGTATTAATGTCCATAGTTGTTTGTTTGTAGGGATTAATTATAAGTATGTATTACAGAAGGATATGTATATTTCCTTCTGTTACACATGCTTATAGTCCATACAAATAGTTGTGGATATTACTAGGGTTAAAGTTCTATCAAGATTTATCCCAATACCTTTTTTGGCAACTGTACATACATACATACATACAGTAAAGTGTGGCCAGCACAAATAAATACTTGTTGCATTCCTTTTTTTTTTTAGTTACAGTAAAAAGTGTTATTTTATTTATTTTCTCAACACTTGTATATACAGTAAAATAAATAATGAAGGAAGGAAGGAAGGTGGGATATTTGTGTGTGAGGTTTGGTTGGAGTTACTTAAAAAGATTGGTGGATCATAATTATTTTCTTTGGCTCGTAGAACTTAACTCGACTTTATTTTATATAATTATACAGTATAGCATTATTATTATGTACTGTAATTGTTTTTTTTGTTTTGTTTTTTTGTTCTTTTGCTGTATAGAACTGGCACTAATAATAATAATAATAATGATACATTATGAGGTTTTTAAAAAGTGTTTATTTTATCAAGGAATTTTGCTGTGATTAAGGGGTGTGGGAGTAGGGGACAGGCTTGGGGGGGTTTGGGGGGTGCAGGAGTAGGGGAACAGGCTTGGGAGGGGGGAGGGTTGGGGGGATGCATGCGGGAATAGGGTGACAGGCTTTTTACCCACCCCAAGCCTGTCCCCCTATTCCCGCACCCCCCAAACTCCCCCCTACTCCCACCCCCCCTAAACGGTTATTGAAAATGCAATACTCCCGTGTGTGGTTGTGTGTCAAGTGCTTCATCATTGGTGGAAGTAACATGTAATTTATATATATAGTATTTGTAATATCTATATATATAATACATTCTGGAACAGCCACTTGAATCAAATAGCCATCAACAATTTCCTTCCATGGTGTAAATAAATCAGTATCATATCAAAATATAATCCTACAACAACAACACCTTACGTCAACTCAACCCCCTCAATTATTATTATTATTATTATTATTATTATTATTATTATTATTAGGTGGTGCAAAATCATACATACACGTGTTGTTCTTTATTACCAAGATATTTACTACGATGGAAGGAAAGTGTGGGTGGTGGATATTATGATCGTGTCTGTATCTTTTGTGAAAAACTCTAAAAAGGAATATTTAATCAAGGCATATCTATCAGTATTATCATTCTATATAATTTTCCAATTACTGTTTTTAAGTAAATATCCATATTTATTGAAGTTGCTATTATGAATTCTCTACATTATAATAAGGATATGATTTCTGTACATATGTGTGTATGTTTGTATCCCTGAACTAGCAAGAAAGGTGCATCTATCGTAGTGACATTTTTGTTAGAGTAATGTTAAGATGCTTTAGTTTGAAGAATAAAGCAATTTCCTTGTTAATCTGACCACTGGTTCCAGACTTACAGATGTGATGTTTGTTGTGTTTGGTTGAGAGGGTTGGTGTTACTGTGTGTGTGTGTGTGTGTGTGTGTGTGTGCGTGCGTGTGTGTGTGTGTGTGTGTGTGTGTGTGTGGCATTGGCTTAAGGACCCTGTGATTGTGTATGTGTATTGGAGACTTCTGCTTCCTCCTGACTATGCCACGAAACACGCTCCTTCCATATAGGTACAGTATGTGTGTTTCGTGGCAATATTTGAAGGACTCGTTTACCTCCAATTTTCCGACAACATCACAGGGTCCCTTACCTTGCCTCATATACTCTTCATGTAGAATTGAGTAGCTTTTCCATCACTACAAGTAATTTAGTCATTTATAAAATTCGTATTCACTTTACAGTACAGGTTTTATTTTATGTTGAACTTTTTTCCATATTTTTAAAGGTTTATATAATTAAACTAATGTCTGTAAATGGAGAAAAAAAAATACTGTACTCACATGCAGAAGATGGAGCATATTAAAATATTTTGTTGTGTAGAAATGGATGTACAGTCATGGTCAATAATATTCATCCACATTGGGGTGACTCGGGTAAAAAGTTATATAGTTTTTTCCTCAAAAGTCTTATTGTTTTTTACTCTTCGTTAACTGGGAAATTATCCAATGAATAGGTTACAGCATCATCTATATTTAATTCCATCAGATACTCACTACAGTACAGTATTCAAAATAATATATGAGAATGTGAAAATGGTAGCCATATGTGGATGATTATTTTTGACCATGACCGTACAAACAGGTGATAGCTAGGAGGAAGATATAATGAGTCAATGACACAATATACATGACAGTCATTATCTTGTAAGTTTGCCAAGATGAATACAGTAGTTATGGATCAAGGTGTTAAGGAGGTTACAAGAGGCTGGTGGTTATGGGTTAGTTCAGTCTGTATCTGTTGTTGTTGTTGTTGTAAAGTCTCACCAATGAGTATCGTCAGTGCACCTGGTCACAATGTTACTGGAAGTGAACATTAAGTCATATGGACAGTATTATTGTTTGGGTTGGGTAATAGTAACTGTGAGTTGCCACCACTTTCTCAACATCACACATTAAATACTGTTACTGCTGCAATGCCGTGTGTTACATAAAGATGTGACAATGGAAGGAATGTACAGGACAGTCCTCTTATACACATAACCACTAAGTCATTTGTATTCACACAAATTAATGCAAAACATGACACACCAGAGGAATGGCTTGATAAATAAGGATTAAATGGGGCTTCATTTCATGAAACAGGTCTTGGTCGATTCCCTTTATTATGAGATACCAGTAAGCCTTGATAAGTCATGTAGTTACTTGGAACGGAAATGAATCGTTATTTGAATCACAGCAAAAGTGTTTGTTGTGATGACATCTGAACTGCAGGTGTACCAACAAAATGTAGGCATCATAGTAAAGTAAAGTATTACAATGTTTGGCCCGTACAGTACAGTACTGTAGTACCATATTAGTTATATGTGAAAGTTGCCCAATACTTTTTGGTGAGAGTGTACACTAATGAACCCGGGAATTGACACACATGAAATAACATTTATATGAATATTGTTACTAACATATACAGTACAGTACAGTACAGTACAGTATTTACATTCAGATCAGAGAAAGAGACGGAGAAAGCAGTGCAAGGCAGACAGGTCACAGGAACCAATACACTGTGGAGAAAATAATTTAGGGCAGAAGTATGAATATGGAATTGAAAAGGAGCTACAGGAAGGAACAGTGTAATATTACTGACTGTGTCATGTGTCTGGAACAAGGTACAGTACAAGAGTTGGAAATGGATGCTATAGAAATGAGGACCAGGTGAGAGAGAAAGACCACTTGTCATATGAACTGCCAGAATGTAAGTACAAAATGAATAGTAATGTGAGTGAGAGGGAAGGTGTTGATTGTGGAAGGAGGGAGTGTTGTAGCCTGGAGACTCTTATAACAGGGTCAGGGTCACCTCTTACTTTAAAAGGGAATTTCTAGACATCAAAATTATAGATACGTAAGTTAATTGTATTTACAGTAGTTACATACAAATTTAGTCCTATTACATCAATTAATTATGTGACAGTACAGTACACAAATCTGATACAAGAAATATTGAAGTATGAGGTGATAACCAGAATGCATTATGCTGTAACTGTATTACAAGAGAATAAAAATGAATGAATAACGAGAGTGAGAAGTACAGTACAGTACACAGGAAGGAATAACATAATAATTAATGGGTTTCCTTCCCATCAGTAATAAGGTGACATGTACATGTAGTGTGTCCCTTCAGCATTACTGTCCCATTTGTATCAACATCTGGTGTCCCATCTCTATCAGTAATAAGGAGTCTTGCTTACATCAGTAACAATGTATCTGGTTGTCATTGTTGAAGTTCCTCACGGTGTCTGACTGAGCAGCCCCTGAGCCCCTGAGGAAGGTCATGGCTTGAACTGAGCTTTCCCACAGTGCCCTCAGTTACATCCTGGACAGGCATCCACAATGGCTCCATCCAGCTTCTTCTGATATGTCAGAACAGCCTGGCCAGGTGGACTCTGTCCTCAAGGGAAGGGAGGATTCAGATGGGTGGATGTCAGGAGGTCATACAAACAGCTGAGTGTTGTTGTGGAGTGTATGGATGGACTGATGAGTGATTTGAGTATGGATATTCAGATAGGATGTTCAGTTGTGTCTCCAGTTGGATATTGACATTGTAATAGAAAGAGAGAAAGAGATAGACAGGAGGGACAGCATGTATAAAGGAAAAAAAGAAGGAAAGTATAGACAGTTGAAGACAGGAAAGGGAGTGTCTTGGGGTCCAAAGGGGTGCCCAAACCCTTAAAAAGCATATACTGTACCCCCATCATTGCATATATGTAATGGTTTTCTACAGGTGGTGCTTCAGGAATGTTCTTCTCTCAGGTCGTAACATCCCAGACAGTTTCCTCAATTCATCAGCAAACAGGTTAGTAAAATTCTTGATGTAATTGTACAGTACAGTAGACTCTTTGCTGACGATAGCTTAGTTTACAGACCAATTAAAGATAGGAATGACTGCCTTCGACTACAGGACGACCTAACTGCACTTGAAGACTGGGAAGTCAAGTAAGTGGCAGATGACATTTATTAGACCAGACGAATGCCATCACATCCGTTTCACCCGTGCTCATAATCCCATCCCTCATACATACACGTGTTGTTCTTTATTACCAAGATATTTACTACGATGGGAGGAAAGTGTGGGTGGATATTGAATTGTGACGGTACATACGAGAAATGATGAGGAGTACCGTGTTGTAAATAGCTGGAATGGATATATACCCAACCATATTTCCTTAAACTGAATGATTTAAATTTTATATATAAAAGTGTGAAAGTAAATTACAGTAATTATACACTAGAGCTTTATTGCCGAGATCACAGCAAAATTATTACACATTTGAAAGAAAGAAAGCAAAGAAATAGAAAACAATTACATTTCTCATAATACTCGAGAGAATAGTTTCAATGATTACTGTATATCAAGATTCTTACTAAAATATTATACACTAAAGTCCAGCGGAAGGAGAGAAAGTAAAGAGGAAAAGGGATGGAAAGTGACGAGAGAAAATAAGACAGAATAAGAAAGAAGGGAGTGAAAGTGAGAAAGACAGACTAAGAAAGAAAGGATTAGACAATATTGGTGAAGGGAATTACTGAATGAAGACGTGATTTGGTAAGATAGTTTTGTAGGTTGAATCAGAGTTCAGGAGTAGAGTTTATTGGAGACTGAAGATATGGTTAAAGGTGAGGAGGGAGTAGGGGGACAGGCTTGGGGGTGCAGGAGTAGGGGGACAGGCTTGGGGGGGTTTGAGAGATGCAGGAGTAGGGGGACAGGCTTGGGGGGGGATTAAGGGGGGTGCAGGAATAGGACAGGCTTGGGGTGGGGGTAAGGGGGTTGTGGGAATAGAGGGACAGGCTTGGGGTGGGGGTTAGGGGGTTGTGCGAATAGAGGGACAGGCTTGGGGTGGGGGTTAGGGGGTTGCGGGAATAGGGGGAAAGGCTTGGAGGGTTTAGGGGGGTACAGGAGTAGGGGGACAGGCTTGGGGTGGGGGAGTTAGAGGGGTGCAGAAATAGGGGACAGGCTTTCTACACCCCCCCAGCTAGTCCCCCTATTCCCGCACCCCACAAACACCCCCCCAAGCCTGTCCCCTTACTCCCACACCCCCTTAAGAAGATACTGTAGCAACAAACAAACTCTCAGAAAGAATCACAACTCTTAAATCTGAACATACATACATACAAACATACAGTACTTTGATTCTAACACACTTGTTCAAGCAAAACTGAAAAAAAAAAACAGACTCGGCCCACAATTTTCTCTGCAGTTTTAGTAAAGATTTAACCAAAATACATAATTACATTCTAACATTACATTACTGTATGTGAACCATTCTGGTATGTTTATGAACTGTACAAAGTGCATTTTATTTTACAAGGGAAGTGGTGATGTGCTAAGACAACGATAATAAATGGTACAGTCATGGTCAATAATCCTGCAACACCTTTGAAAAATTATCCAAAACTGTTGGTGTGTGTAAATATTAGTTCATAAAGTTCATAAAGTTCACTGAAATGGCTCACTTGATTTTATTTATTCACCAGGACTTTTGACCCTGACTGTACAATGAATGGCTCTAAGCAGTACAGTATCTATCTAAAGTTCCTTCCACACACAAGGCAAAAAAAAAAAAAAAACCTGCTGGCACAAGTGGTAAATACAGTAGTAGCTGCCAGAGACGGTTTGATATGGTAACACTGGTAAAAAGTGAGAGGAAATTCAGTCAATACTGTGTGTAAACTAAGTGAGGATATAGGTACAGCCAGCAGCAAAATGTTGTGTCCCTTCCATGTTTTTAGTAATGCTAATATGACCATAGATTAAGTAACATTTTGAACCAGCTTCTAGTCTACAAACATAGATTTTTTTTACTATGTTAGAAGTTAGAAGTACTGTATGTCTGTCATCTCTGCATTTTACTACTCCATACTTTCGCAGGTGAAATTGCAGTGAACATATGCTGCCGACTGTACAACCCAGGGCCGTCTGTAACCTATCTGTGACCTACAAAACCTTTATGGTAAAATAATGGAGTGAAGGAAGTTGAAAACAATTTGAAATCTAAAAATACAGTAGACTTGTTAACCCTCTAAGCTCCTCAGGATATTTAACATCCATCATATGAACCGATAAACTCCTTTATTATCACCAAAATGGACACATATTAGGGCAGATTCCACAGTGGCTTTAGTTTGTTATGATGCTTCCCAACCAACTAGGAAGTTGTAAGGGGAGTGTATTTTTGATGGACGATGTCTTTGCATTAAGAGTTTTGGAGTGCTTGGAGTGACAGTGGCATTTGAATGGTGTAGCTGACCAGGGGTGTCCACTTCCCCACATGGAGACATGTATCAAATTTACAAACCTACAGAATTACACAAGATAAAGTGATGAAGTGTATACAGTACAGTACAGTATTGGATGTAACCCAGACCTTACTGAGTTTACAGACAGTATTGATGTTTGCTGGAACCTTGACAGTATGTTCAGTTACCTGTAGTTCCTGTTAATCTATCCCTGTGATAAGATTATATTGGTAATTGGTAATGCCTTTAGAAATTCACTGATTTATCAATAGACAAGAAGAATTATTAAAGTTTACAATAAAATGATTGTTGGGAGCTGCAGGAAACTTGTGTAGGAAACCAATTTATCAAAGGTTGACTTGTGACCTCAGAGGAGGTGGTGGTGGTGGTGGTTTATGTATTACTAAAACAAAAGACAATACTACATTACTCCTTCTACCTGCACTCTTACAAAATTAAGAAAGTCTAACAACCTTCTAAGCATACAAAACTTTATTTTTAATTCTATAAAATTAAAATGAAGAGAATTTCTTCAGGTAAATAAAACTGTCTAACAGTAAGTTACCTTAGTCAACTTCAACTTCATAATGTACGGAACATGTAGAATTGGAGATTGGAATTTGTTCATGAAGTGGAGGCGACCGGTACTCCTTCATCCAAACTGTGCCAACAAACTGAACACTTCACAATGGGTGGTGTGTTTTGTAGTACAGTATTATATTGTTTGGAGGACATGGCAACCTTTACTTCCCTAACAAAACCAAAGTTACCCTCATAATATTGTACCATAGTTTGTGTCGTCCTCAAGTGGGTGAAGGAAGGAAGGGAAAACCAGGTACAGTTGCCCAAAAAAGGTATTGTAACAACTATTGATACAACATTAAATATATTAATGTCCATAGTTTGTTTGTAGGGATTAATTATAAGTATGTATTACAGAAGGATATGTATATTTCTTTCTGTTATACATACTTATAGTCCATACATAGTTGTTTGTAGGGATTATAAGTATGTATTACAGAAGGATATGTATATTTCCTTCTGTTATACATACTTATAGTCCCTACAAATAGTTGTGGACATTACTAGGGTTAAAGTTCTATCAAGATTTGTCACAATACTTTTTTGGCAACTGTACAACAAGACACTTTTCCTTTCCTGTAAATGTTTCTCTCATCTTTGAAAACATAAAAAAGGAAGATAACATTGTAACCAACTTGAATAAATAATCTCATCTCTTGTGCATATGTGACTAGCTTTAGGTTTTGTAGCACGGTATTTATTTTTATGTATGTACCAGTAACTGTGGAAGATTATTTGTCTCAAACAGTACAAGACATAACATAAAATTTGCTGTATTTTATGTAATCAGGACAGGGGGGGGGGGGTCATTCACTCTTCTGTATCTTTTATCAACCTCTACTGTAATTTCAAGATAACATAGGAAACAGACAGTATATAATATGTGAAGGTATTTGTATAGTAATTCTTTAGTGGCTATATTTGATTCCCTTAATTAATATATCGGTTCTCAAATGTACAGTTGCCCCAAAAAAAGGTATTGGGACAAATCTTGATAGAACTTTAACCCTAGTAATGTCCACAACTATTTGTATGGACTATAAGCATGTATAACAGAAGGAAATATACATATCCTTCTGTAATACATACTTATAATCCCTACAAACAACTATGTATGGACTATAAGTATGTATAACAGAAAGAAATATACATATCCTTCTGTAATACATACTTATAATTAATCCCTACAAACAACTATGGACATTAATATATTTAATGTTGTATCAATAGTTGTCGCAATACCTTTTTTTGGCCACGGTACAATACTCAATTGGGTCAAGTTTGAAGGTACAGTAATCATCATTGTAGACAAGTATGTGTGGGGAACGGGGGGATAGGTTGTGTCTAGCTTGGATACAATTACTTTCATTTAACCATCAATACTGCTGGTGCTTTGACACTTTCTGGAAATACAATACAATACTGTAACTGATTATTACATACAGTAGGAGTCTTCTAATTATAATGGAGGCATTTTCCCAGAGCCTTTCATACATCATCTCTTTCTAAGTTAGGTGATAGCAGTCTAGTTTGTGACCTCCATTGAACTGGTTAGATTAATCATGATGTTATTACATACTCCCCTACCAACCATGTGTAGCCTAATATCCTAATAATGTTTCATTGATGGTTTTCGAATATTAACATTCATTATGACCTGACTCAAGGGACCCATGGTGGGAGAAGGACTGATGGTACTTTACTTTAACTCACTTGTTCCCTGATGATGTAGTCAACTCTACTGTATGTTCATCACCTTCCCAGTACAATATTGAGACATCTTCGTTGGTTCACACACGCCACAAACGCATCACTCAGCCAGGAAATGTTGTTATTCAATGTTCTCTCTGGTTCTTATTAACTGTATATCTGTATTGTTATGAAATATGATACATACATATATTAGTTTAAATAATGATCAACTAATGAAAAAGTAAATAATTGTTCACTCATTTAATCAATGTTGAATTCTCACATGTTATCAATGCCTGCTGAGGTAAAGTTACAGCATTTATTTGCAATAGTGTTTGTGAAAAAATCACACCTTTTAAAATATTTTTGATGTTGAACAGAACAGGAATTTTTATTTTGCACTCTTCCACTGTACATGTATACAACATTTTATTTTTCCATTCACCATTTCATTCAATGTTGATTTCTCACTGATATATAAATGCAAACACACTATATAAGTTGATGTACCCAAGTCAAACCCAGCAGTAGAACCTATACAGTATTGTATGTAACCTTTGTCATCAGGGAAGAAGTGGTTGAAGTTTTCACTGTACCTCGGGGAACAATGGTCAGTGTGGTGGATAGACATTGTGTTCAATATTCTCTGTACAGTATATTCCTACTTTAGAAACTCTGAAATATTTACCTTATATTTTTTTCTCTATACTGTACAGTATAGCACTACTGTACAATATACATGTATGCATGAATAATGTATATCATCAGCATAACCTTCCCAGTAACAGATTATGACACAAAATTTCTAGTATTTTGATACTTCATATTCTGAGGAGTATACAGTACTTTGATGGGTGAATGATGCCAGTTGCCTTTAGGAGTATTCAAGTAATAGTAAATGTATATACACTTTACAAACAAAGACCCAACCCTCCACACACAGTAAATAACACAGTACCCAGTTCATATATTCACATCTTTAGCACTTAATCTTTATATTTTATATCATTAGCACTTCATCACAGTGTGGGTATTTTCAATGAAATGTTAAGTTCTTTAGCTACTGTACTCTTATTATGTGCTTTAGTCTCATATGCATTAAATAATAGGAAAAGTTAAAGTAGTAAATAATATTGTGAAATGTGTTCTCATTATTGTACAATACAGTGACTCAAAATGTATCCCTTCACACCCATACTAGGACAACATAGGGATTATTAGGCACTAACTTATATATGGACACATGATTAGAAAAGTGTTTACAACTTAGGCACAAAGGCAGACTGACACAACTTAACAAAATATATGATAAAATATATTCTTATTAACTCTTGGCAACATTTTTGAAATGTTCAGTTTGATAATCATCAGATCCCAATGTTAAGAATTTTTTTTCGATACATACTGTATTTCCCGAGACAAATCACACGTCTCGTAATAAGCATCAACAATATATATATATATTTTTAATTGTGCCTTGAACCGTCTTAGCTGTCACCAGTTACTGACAAAGGTTAATTTATATTGGTAATGCCACAGCCAACAAGAAATATAGTCACCTATAAAAGAACATACTAATTAAAGTACAGTACAATACTGTACTGTAATATATACCGGTACATAGTATCAGTAATCATACACATGTTAATCCTTCTCTCCTGATCTATTCACAATATTTTCCTTGACAATCTTTAATTAATATTTTATTATGAAATATAATTACCGGTATATAAAATTTGTTTGATGACAATATGTTCCTCTGCCAAGGAGGTTATGTAAATGGTTTGGTTTGTTTGTTTATATTTTCATCTGTTTGTCCACCTGGTTTCTGTTGATAGAATTTATGTCAAAGTTTGGTTTTGTGACCGGCATTAAGTTATTCAATTTTAGGAGAGCTCCAAATCTGGATTCAGGATTTTTTTCTTTGCCTTATATATTGGTCATATCTTGGTGTGTTTTCCTTTTAGTCTTTCACAACATTATTGGGGGACATGATCAATCAGCTTTGGTGGAAGTTTGTGACTACATAAATACTCATGTTCATTCATATATATTCATCCATTTTTCCTTCAAGGAAACTCCATCTGAAAGTTGCTATATACTATCAGACCAATTAAACACCTTAATGACACCACCACTCCTGATCTAAAAAGTACGAGAGCATCACATTATATGGTACAGTATTGTATTTCATTTTGAATTCTCACACTCTGACCCATTACAGATGATGTTTCCCTCTTCTCAAGGCCATGTGATGACTATACAGTACACAACATTTCATTACCTCAGACCCTAGTCAGGAAGTACTGTACAGCTAACCAGCATTACCAATGACATGGCTATATATAGCACAGGACATTTTTTGTAGCCTCCTTGAAACTGATGTGCGTTAATGAATCATGCAAGAATTTGATTGCATCAAAAGCGTTAGATTGCCTTAATGGGTTAAATATGGATATAGAGCACAAGTTAGACTAGTTAACAAGATGATCACATCACATCACATTATCATAACATTAAATGCAGGCAAGTTAGTGGAGGAAGGTGTTTCCAAGGTTGAGATGTAGAGGTTTGGTCGTGGCCTGGTGTGGCATGGGGCCAGGGTGACCATTATGGAAACTCATCATTAGGTATCCTTTTGAAACATACAATCTGTACAACTCTAGTACTTTGTAAAAGTATCTTCTAGGATCCATCCTCATTGGGTACAACCACAAGCCATGTAACCCTCCCAGGCTCCACTGTAACTCATGGAATATGTATGGAACTTTGAACACTGAAAATTTACATCTTAGTTACTGGTTGTGATGAGTTAACTCACACTTATATGAGAAATGTTATTAAGCCACACCCATGGAGGAGTGAAATATCTCACCACTGATATCTAAAAGTAACTTGATAAATTCCATCCAGCCAAGTCTCATTATTCAAAACCTACAGTATAGTTGCTAAAGTGGCTGATGTTGATAAGAGGTTACTGATTCCTTCAATCTGTAACCTAAGACACACTCCCTGATTATGTGCTGTTTTGTGGCACAGTCTGTACAATATGGAGAAGACATCAACAAGTGTAGAGAGAACCAGCAGTTGGAGAGAAATAAACCAAGAATAGACACCAAGCTAAGGTTACTGTATGATAACATGATTCAGTTGACAAGAAGAGCTTTGATTAGCGACACAGATGACCGTTGGTGGGAATGGAAAACCTCATGAAATAGGATTGGCAAAACAAGAAACAAAACAAATAGGAGGATTGATTGATATTCGGCTTGGCAACATGGAGGTCCTATAGCGCCAGAAAAAGGTGATAGAGAGGTGTGACAGCAAGCAGGAAGGAAATAAAAAGAATAAAGGAACAAATAGGAGGATTAGGAAAGGTATTAGAGTGATGAAGAAAACAAAGGAGGTACAGTAAGAAGGAATTAATTAACCTGAATGTTTATATGACCAGTATGAAGGAATTAACTAACCTGAACGTTTATATGACATGAGTATACACATTGTAAGAGGTTCTTACATTTGGATCAAGTCATCTGTAATTCATTTCATGATACTAACGTCTACAGGAATCAGTAACCTCCAATTTGCTGATGTTGTTGGTTATGAATCAAATCCTGAACATTCATTAATGCCTATGAAAGCAAGTGTAGATATCAGTTAGACTTGCTAAAGAGTGACTTTTGTAACCTTTTAAGTTAGATGTTGTTGTTGTTGTTGTTACCACAGACTACTGAACTTATTCTACATAATATTATTTAATGTGCATTGTCAATAACATTTCTTGTGTATAAAATGGTCCTAATTCATAAACACAGTTAAAAAAATAAAAAAAAATCCACATAAACTGGAAGGCATGAACATAGAATCACATGTAATGCTGGGCTGCCTCAATCTTTATAGAGGATAGGATATTGTCAGCTAATTGGAGAATATTAATTCCTGCAATTTGTGCCAGAAAACCGAGGTATAGTCAGTCATCACCCAATGTTCTGCCTCTGTCACCTCTATAATCTGATGTTTACCTTCATTATTCACACATAACACCAGTCATGTACAGTGGCCAAAAAAGGTATTGCGACAACTATTGATACAACATTAAATATATTAATGTCCATAGTTGTTTGTTTGTAGGGATTATAAGTATGTATTACAGAAGGATATGTATATTTCCTTCTGTTATACATGCTTATAGTCCCTACAAATAGTTGTGGATATTATTAGGGTTAAAGTTCTATCAAGATTTGTAGCAATACCTTTTTTGACAACTGTACAATAACACAGCGTCTGACTAACTTCCTTTACAATAAGGGTACCAATTTTATCTTGTGTGTTTGTGGTGAGTGTATAACTGTACTATATATATCCTTCACTTTGCCGTCATCATATACTTCATTACACAGATGGTATTTTTGCTCATTCCCGCCAGCATAAAGAGCCTCCAACAGGAATGGTAACAGGACAATTGGTCATAACTGTAACTGTAACTTGTTCCTTGGCAAAGTTTGACAATATTATAGCTCTCTAATACACTTGTTCTTGTGGGAACCTTTACTGTAGCCTATCTATTTCCAAGATGACCTCTGTGATGCTCTACACTGCTGGATATACTGTAGCAGGAACACTCTTAATTCCCAACAACAAAACTTCCAATGGTATTAATCAGCATCCCTATCATGACATCTAGACATGGACAGGGGAAGAATGACACCTTCACCTCTACTCTGGGTACACCTCACCTCATGGTGATGACACATGGTAGGTGTAGCAGTGGTAGTAAGGACCCAGGGTAACACCAGGGCAAATGTGGCCTAGGATATACGTGGGTCAGGATCTGAGGTGATTGTTGGTCCCTGATAATCTACCTGATCACACCAGAAGTCTGCCGGGGTAGGAACACTTAGCAGCCAGGTGGAGTTTGGTGAAGCAGAGGTGCTTAGGCTCGGTGCCAAACTTGGGGCTAGACTTGGGGATAATTCTTGATAGTAATGGCAATCTCTGTCATGTCCTGTACGCATGTCCTCGCCATAAGGTGGTGATAGTATGTCCAAGAATGCTGCTGGACCATCAATCTGTCAAATACACAGTATTAGAATAAGTATTGTATTGCTGATAATATTCCTAACATTCAATCCATCTGTGTTCATCATATGTTTAGTCTAAATTTTCATTCAGTTGCTTCAGTGTACCATCATCAAACATTACTAAAAGTACAGTACTGTATTCATATTATAATGTGGATATATAGTTATTCAGTCAATATACAGTATTTCAGCACCACCAAATATTTATTTATTATTAAATGTGACAATATAACAACTCATAACAAGACATTGATATATAAAGGTATAATATGATGAATCTCCCACCGAGTGTATTTCATGTATGTTGTGGTCACCGGGACAGAGTCTACAGGCAGCGTCTCCAGCGCGGACCTCCACCTTTGTGTGTTTAGTGGCAGGAACCATTCCACCCACACCAACATCAAAACTGGTCTCACCTAAACTGTAGCTCTGTACACCCACCACACCGTGTACAACCTGAAAACACAACGAAAATAAATAATGGGACTGTTATGTGCCTTACACCCGTAGTTTAAAAAAAATTGAGGGCTCTTATTGGAGCTTTATGAATTCTCCAAACTACTCCGGGCAACAGATTCCCAATTAGAAATACTGAAGGGTTCTGTGGCCTGGATTATTTGGAGGATTCATAGAGCTCCAGTAAGGGCCCTCCATTTTTTTAAAACTACGGGCCTTATCTACCTGCAAATTGTGGGGATATATGATAGTGACGTGTATAAATAAGGTGTCGTCATCTAGTGGGACAGAAGAGAAGCAAATTTATTCTTCTAAAACTTGACAATGGCTTCCCAGGTTCTATTTCTCCTTGAATAAATCCCTCCTGTACAAAACTAACTTCATTTGATTAATTTAAAACCAAGAAGGCATAGAACAATACATTACAGGTAAAATTTCTGCCCCTTCCTCTCAATAGAATAAATAAATAAATAAAAATATAAAAGATATACTGTATACTGTAGTAACTTAGGGTTAGGGTTAGGTAATGGAAGGGAGTTACAGTACTGTACTTGTCACTTTTGGTATTGGTGTTGAAGGGTTGGGCCAATTGTAACGTTCTTACCTTGAGAAGGCCAAACATGTTAGGGTGGTCGTGGAGGGGAAGCCGTACGCCGTGCTTCAGGATAAACACACACACGGTCACGTCCTGGTCCTCGTAGATCTGCATGTAGGTCACTGGAGCACCGTCCCTGCTGGCCTGCACATACAAACACGCAATGCTACAAAAAATTACCTTACATATCCCTGTCCTAAACACTACAATTATATCCTCACTACCAAGGATAATAGACGGTTATATAGTAGTCTATTATCCTTGCTCACTACCTATTCCTTGTCAATAATAAATAATACTTATTCTGCTCTGCCAACAACTTCAATCATCCATTTTCATTACACACATTATATTACACACCCAATATCCAAGTGTAAAATGAGAGTTAAGGGGGTGTGGGAGTAGGGGACAGGCTTGGGGGGGACTAGGGGGGTGCGGGAACAGGGGGACAGGTTTGGGGTGGGTAGAAAACCTATCCCCTCACCCCCCTAACCCATCCCAAGCCTGTCCCCTACTCCCGTACTCCTCAAAACCCCCCACAACCCCCTAACCCTCCCCAAGCCTGTCCCCTATTCCCACACCCCCTTAACTGTACTTGAATCAGTCAGCAGAACAATGCCTACAGTAATGTGTATCGATTCCTGAAGCTGACTGTACATGCTTAGAATATGCCGGAGTTAATTAAATAATGTCCCTAAATTTTGTATTCCCTCCAGTACCCAGTGACTGTTCCCAGTACATGCTTGCCATTACATTCTATTTCAACTACAAACAGTGCTACGGTACTTTATCCAATTAATTATACAGTACAGTATTACGTAATATTTCTTGTAAAAGGTACAGTACAGTACTCCTGTTAGAGTTGATTTTTAGTACAGTATTCTCTATACATTCCACTGTATTTCTATAGAGAACATATACATAGATTTTCTTGTTAATATACAACAAAGAAATATTTATGAACATCAAACTACTCAACATTTTACACTATCTATATAAATAAATTCTGATAAAGTTTACCGGTACCTTCCATTAATTCATTATTCTTTGTATGATACCACTTGTCTTACAGTTTCTTTCCAGCACCCAAACTCTTGCCCTTTTAATATCATGTGAACTAGTGAATATTTATTTGGGAAAAAAGGGTGTTTGCTGTGAACACATCTCTCTTCATGCACATATTAATTAAAAAGAAATTTGCAAGTGAACCTGTGTGAAACGTGGATTTTAAAAATAAGTGTGGGAATAAACGCACCAACTGTGAAGTATGACTGAATGGCCAGATGGAAAATGTAAGTTCCTTCAAGTACAGTACAGTATAAAACTTTGGACAGTGGTGGTGACAAAAAAGATCTATTGTATTTATGGTGAGACACACGAGAAAGTGCAACATAGCAGGACGGCAGGACATCCTGTATATACTGTACAATGAATGTGATAAAAATCAAATTAGCATCGATACATAGAAGTCATTGCATGATACTGTATGTGTTTTCCTCCCTACAGTACAGTACCTTCATGTTTGGATGTAAAGTGAGGATGTTGGTGAAGGGACACAAGTCAAGAGTGAGAGCAGTGGAAGAGAGTTACCTGAGAGGAGCATGTGTGGAGTCACATGGATGAACAGGAGGACTAATGAGGAAGTCCAAGCGATGTGGCGTTGAGGTGGATGTGTTGAAAAGTGTCAGGAAGAACACCCTCAGGTGGTTTGGCCACATGAAACAAATGGAGAGTGAGGGGTTGACTAAGAAAGTGCCTGAGTGTAAAGTGGATGGGGAGAGAGGGATGCTCAGATTGAGTGTGAGGTGAAGGGATGGTTACTGTATTGTATTGTACTGTATATGGAGAGTTGTGAGCTGGAGAGAAGGATGAGTTTTGGTAGAGGACAGGATAGTCTGGAGGAGGTGGTCTGTTCAGGGCTAACCTTATGTAATAATAGTGTCAGCTAGTGGATACAAAGCTAGGGTTGACAACTTTCCCAAATTTTCTGTTTATTGGTACAGATCCCTATCTTTTATTTGTACCTTATGTAGACACATTTCTACATACTGTATGTACACAGTAAACAAAGTAATAAGTAGTCACTTGGTATAATGGAGGCTGGATTGACCAAACCCAGAGTGGATACAGCGACGGACTATGAATGTCATAGACCCAGGTTCGAGTCCGATGTAGCTGCTCTCTCCTGATAGTGACTTGTATAAATAATGTGTGGGTCATCTAGTGGGACAGAAGAGAAGCTACGGTACCAACATTACCACAAAGCTCCACTGTCTCATCTAGTGTGTGTGTGTGTGTGTTTATAAATAAGGTGTGGGTCATCTAGTGGGACAGAAGGTAAGCTACAGTACCAACAATATCACCACCACCAAGCTCCACTGTCTCATCTAGTGTGACACTCAATAATCTCGAGGCCTCGTAAGAGTTAATGGGCTTCTGACAGACTACAGTCCCAAGGTTGAGGTACAGTACCGGTAATAAAAAACTTACTTCGACTGGGACAACTTTCCCATTTCCAGCCCTTAGGTCATAAAGATAGTTAGAGTAAGATTGGAACTAGCTTCATTTTTTCCAAGGTATGAAATATTCTATGTAGCTGTATGTTAGCCGACTTTAATTTCTCCTTCATGGTAATTAAGGAAGTAAGTTCAGTAATCTAAACATTGTCTTATTATATATTTATAGAAGCATTTGTAAAACAGAGATGCCATATCATCGACAAATACACCACATGGTTGTGTATGGTACTGTACTTCATAGAGAAGCTGTGATAATGAACAATCTTGCATCAGACTATAGCCTATAGGCTAACATATCAACCCTAGATACATCTTCTGCAAAATGTTTTGCTTCTCCACATGTGAATGTTACTGTACAGACCTACTGTATTCCTGATATATACCTGTTAGGCTACACCCCCAGTACCGGTACTGTATTACCAATATTTCATACCAATTTGACATCTACAAACAATGATATTATTTTCTTACCTTTTACAGTGGGAAGAGTGTTAGGATAACTCATAGTCATTTTCTCGTCACATTTGGCTATCGACTAAATGAAAATGAAAGGTCTCTCAGAAAATAATTGTCCAAAAGATACCGATATGTCCTTTATGGCTAGTACTGAACTGCACTGTTATTATGCCTAGGCTATACCAGTAGTAGTTGGTTAGGCCTACTGTATATATATATATGCCTACAGTACCATAACTAGTTTATAATGTACCCCGAGTAGGGTACCTGAGAATTAATGACCTCTGACAGCTATTTCAAGAATTAATTGGTAACTTTTACTGACATATCCTGGTGAGTAATTGTAGTTTCTATAAGGTTATGAATTATGAGATTACGATCCAGCCTATATTAGCTGCTTCAAGAACAAATGGCAAGCATGTAATTCCAGTGATTGAAATTATTGTACAACTGGATATAGACCTAACCCACCAAAAAGGAAAAAATGAATAAATTTGGTAATATTAGCTTCCTTTTCAGTGAGTTATACACCTATACCTTCCCTTTTTCTCCTCTATTTTCCCTCCTCCACTGTACTGTATTTTAGCCTAACGTTACCAGAAGTGTTTCAAATTTACCAAAGTATAGGCTATACCGGTATATACAGTAGATGTAAATGTAACTCAGTAAAGTGGACCATTTGATTACATTGCTGATTACATTAACGTTACATTGTATTACATTTGATTACATTACATTGTATATACACTCTCCTCTCTTTTAATGCGAGTTTAAATTATGCGAATTTGAAATAGTGCGTATCATGAAAAAAATTAAATAAATGCAATTTACACGAACTTTTAAAATAACACGAACAAGGAGGCTCAATTTTCAAGTTAAAGTACCATTATTTTTCTTATGGAAATTTACAGTTTACTTTATGCAAAATTCACTTTATGCGACCCCTTCACGAACCTGACCTTAAATATAAAAAGAGGAAATTGTACAGTTCAGTAGTTGTAAATGTAAGTGAGTAAAGTTGACCCTTTGATTACATTGGTGCTCACATTGTAGTGGCCTCGGTCATGAAGGAGGCGTGGGTTGAGGTTGAGGTCTTGTGGTGTTAAGGTGTCCAGTAGACCACACAACTTGTCGTAGCTGCTCTGGAAGTTCTCGGCACTCAGTTTGGGGTCACGGCAGAAGGTCTTCACCGCTTGTCGGGCTAACTTCTGCATGAGGGAGGTCATTGTGATGCTCTAAGTGACCTCAAACCGACCTAACCTGGCTTCGTGACCTCAAACTGACCTAACCTGACTTCCAATGACCTGTAATGAGCCAGGTCAAGTCTCACCGGGATGCTTGAAGTGACCTCAACTGACCTAACCTGACTTCCAATGACCTGCAATGGGTCAGGTCAAGTCTCACCGGGATGCTCAGTGACCTCGACCTCAAACCGACCTAACCTGGACTCGGGTCAGTTCCTCTCAAACGAAGACGGTCACGGAGACGATGGATTTTATTATTTTAATTGTCTGTCTGTCGGTTTCCATCTATTATCATCATATGAACATTTTGGTTAGGTTAGGTTTGATTAGGGTTACTGAAGTTTCCCAATGCTGAGTATGTATGTATGTATGAATGTATGCATGTATGTATGTATGTATGTATGTATGTATGTAAGTATGTATGTATGTATATGTATGTATTTATGGCCTTGGTACAGTCATAAAATACTGGACTAATAAATAAAAAAAATATATATAAATAAAAATAAACTACGAGTTGTTGAGTTAATTAAAAGTTTGTCACATTTTAATTGATAACAGAGGTGTATGTACATGTGTATGCTGGGTTTGTTTCACTAGATAGATAAAGTATAGGATTGTCTAATAAAGTTCAGCACCAGTTTGTTTGTTTGATGGAATGAATGAATGAAAACCGAAAAAAAGTCAATGTTAATTAATAAATAAAAACTTGAGCCACACCGGATATATATATAGTTTGTATTGGTTAATTAAGGGTTGAATTACATTATAATAGACCACAGTTAATGAATTATGATGATATTATATGACCCGAGTATTATTTTATGTAATAATTATAGTGATAAAATGTGCCTCCCTGGCCCTGCCTCAAAGGACAACAAACAACATTCACTAGTAATGAAAAATAGGTTATAGGAAATTATTTTTACTACTGTGATTTCAACTAATAATGCCTTTAGATGACCCATTATTATAATATTAAAATTATTGATTACAGAGATTGTACTTGTGTTCTTAATTTCTTCCTAAAACATTAGTTGCTTAAATTTTCAAGATGGAATGAACGTCAAATTTATAAACAAATTTCCTATTTTACTCTCAAGAAATTAAATAGAGAGACATTTATTTTTAGAGAACCTAATAAAACGAACTATATATATATATACTACAACTTTCTATATGTATGTCCATGGCATTGAGGTTGAATATAATTATACCCTTTAACCTTTTCTAGCCTACGTGACTGATTGCATCTTGGCAATCTCTATATGCCACGAAAGGTCTTGATTGCAAGCGAGGTGAAGCCAATAATGTTAGGTTATCTCAATATACTTTTAACGGGAATTTGCAGCATTGTACTGCATTAATTGAACGAGAAATACAAAAAAAATATTTATATACCGTGCCACAAACAATATCTACTTCTTTTTATATTACAAGAATAAAACTCAAGGGTGAACTTCATATTGGGTGTTGGTGGAAGAGAAGGATATTATGAAAATGGTAGAGGCCTAACTAGTGGGTCACTATTATATTATAGACCTGTAGTTAATTATGGCCTTGCTGCCTTGCTATAGTAGGGTTATTTTTGTCTGCCTAATGATCTCTGTGATTCGTAGATATAACTTGTTGATCTTCAAGTACTATTATTTGTATGGTAAAACTTCAATACAGACCCGCACTTAATCGTGAGAATTAAGGGTGTGTGGGAGTAGGGGACAGGCTTTAGGGGGTTTGGGGGGTTCGTGAATAGGGAGACAGGCTAGGTGTGGTGGTGGTGGGTTTAGAAAGCCTGTCCCCTATCCCCCCCCAAGCCTGTCTCCCTACACCCGCATCCCCCCAAAACACCCCCAAGCCTGCCCCTACTCCCGCACCCCCTTAATTAAAGGCTTTGACTGTTCTTTTTAAATATGATCGATGAAATAAAGATGGTGATCTAGGTTGTACTATATTTTTATGTTTATAATGTGTAGCCAGCGACTTACAAGTTACAGCGAAGTTCACAGCGAGTGAAATAATTATACAACAATATTTGGCCAGGTGCCATGGACTTCTACCACTGCCGCCGGAGATTAGCAGAAAGCAAATCTCTGCTGTATATTATTTTGCTTGTTTGTTAGATTGTTGTTATTTTTTTTAGTTGATGGGCTTCAGAGCACTTATAAAGGTTAATGTTTTGTCTTACTGCCAGGAATATAAGCTAAGCCTTCAGATAATATGACAGGGAGCCAAAAATTCCTAAATCAAGAAGAAAATGTCAAGTGGTATTTTAATTAATAAAAAACTTGGGATGATGTAACATTTTTTCCGAAGCTAGACTACTCTAAAGTTTATACCAGTTTAGAATGGCCTGTAGAAATGGTGAACTTATAAGCAAGACAGTCACAGCAGCCATTGTAAATTTGTAAACACCCTCTAGCGTCAACCAACAAGTAATTTTCTTATTATTTTCGTGAGAGGAAAGTTGTTCTCATTAAACAGTGACGCAAAACTTATCAAGAGGTATAAGTGCTTAGCGCCTGGCTGGATTGTGTGGGGATTATATTAGTGACACAACACTAATTAGTTAAGTGTATATAGTTAACAAATGCAAGAGTGATCACAGAAACAATGGTGGCTCTTCCATACAATGCTGCTATACTTTATCATGTCCCCTATGCTATCACTCCCAGGAAACTCGGAGGAAAAGGGTGGATATTATGCAAATTGATTATCTTTCGGAAGTGGTAAAAGCAAAATTTGGAAAGCATATAAATATCACTGTACCATGGGGAATTAAGACTGAATACATAACCAGTTACAGATACCAAAGCATCGGTGTTCAAGTCGTCTGTGATAGCTTACTAAATTCATAATCATTGTTTATTAAATTAACACTGTAGCGAGGTGGCAGGATTCAATGCACCAAGTACCGTACAGTCACGAGCACTAATAAGTATAACAGGTCCAATTCACCAACGAAGTAATTCCAATGGAAGTCTTATTGTGTATTTATTTACTATATCTAGGTATTCGAAGCACACCTGTATATTTATTAGTGCTCGTAACTGTACACTCATGATACATAATTTCTAACAAGAGTGTGAGGAGCAGAAAGCTTCGAATCGCCTGGTATTGCTCATTTCCCCCACCCAGTACACCTATAGAGGCTGAGTTTGAATGTGTGTGTGTGTATGTGTGGGTGGTATTGCTCATTTCCCCACCCAGTACACTCTATAGAGGCTGAGTTTGAATGTGTGTGTGACAACTGTGTGTGTGTGTGTGTGTGCGTGGTGCCTGCCGTTCGTCTCTGGTCAGTGGTCAGGGAGTTCGTATCACGAGTGTACAATACATACAAAGGTTGAATGAAGTGCACCGATCGAGGCGAGTACAATCGAATTTGCCAAGTGTGGTTACGGTAATAACAACAGTAAACAACTAACTATGGATCCAGATAGATACTACAGTACGAATAGTCGAATACTCATTGACACAGATAGTGGTTACCAAGATCAAACCAACTTACCGCAGCAAAAAGTGGCTAACGTTACTACTAATCCTTAAACCTTCGACCTCAGCAGCTCTGCCTCAACAACAACAGGTAGGCATTGTACAGTTGCCAAAAAAGGTATTGCGACAACTATTGATACAACATTAAATACATTAATATCCATAGTTGTTTGTAGAGATTATAAGTATGTATTACAGAAGGATATGTATATTTACTTCTGTTATACATGCTTATAGTCCATACAAATAGTTGTGGATATTACTAGGGTTAAAGTTCCATCAAGATTTGTAGCAATACCTATTTTGGCAACTGTACCCTGCATAGTTATAGTACCATTATAATAATAACACAAGGTTTAATGTATCATTGAACGGGATGACATTTTAATTATTTTGTATTACTCCTGCCCATTTACAAAGAACATAATTCCATATACAGGTATATTTCTTTTTGCAACATATTTGATTGTTTACAATTATTATTACGAACAGATATTTTCAATGCATTCCCACGAAACTCGAAAAGTGATAATTACTTTAATATTTTATCCTGTACAAAAAATAAGATTTATCTATTGCATAATAGCCTAGGCGTGTGATATGACGACTTTCAAAGCTAACTTAGGCCTAGGCTATATGAGTAAATTTGTATTTTGGTTTTGAGTGCTGTTTTCTCTGAACCACAACATTGAAAGCTACAGATGGAATTTTCGGTCTACTGCATTATTAGCCTACCTCCCTTGTCATAATGAGGGAGAATTTTCGGTGGCACTGCCGAGTAGACTTATATTAAAATATTAAAAATAGACCGTGTAATAGGACACTTGTGTTTCGTTAGTACTACTAGTAGAGTAATAATGTAACCAACATCCTAGACCCTCGTACTCAAATGACAACTTATTCCTACTTCATTAATTTTGTTCTGGGTGGGATAGTCCTTAAGTGGGTCGAGTGTAAATTAAAGGTTCCCCTGACGAGAGGGTATGGGGGGTAGTATACTTTAGGTACACATAGAGCTCCTTGATTCATCCAAACTAGTCTAAAGTATGTCAGGAAACACTGTAGGACACGAGTAACAAATACATATTAGTATCATGTTACTTGGACTAGTTTGGAGGCATAAGTTGCACCAGATTTACCATGCACGTCAATGGACTAAGTAAGAGGCTATAGGAGTAGCCTAGCCTGCAGGACCTGAGTAAACCTGAGTAACAAATACATATTAATATAGTTTGGAGGTACAAGTTGCACCAGATTTAGAGGCTAGGCTATAGAAGTAGCCTAGCCTAGAGTGTTAAGCCGCCCAACACAACACAACACCTCTTGTCCTCTTCACTTCACTGGTCGATGACGGGGCCACTCCCACTCATGCATTCTTCATGACTGGTGGTGACGACCGGCAGCTCCACTCCAGGCAGTTAGTTAGTTTTAGTTACCCTGTGAGCTTCATGTCGTACAGGTGACCCATTCGCCTGCGCTGACCGAGTTCGGGACCAGCAGGCAGGATGTCGATTTGAAGTGAATACAGACAGCTGTTAAAGTGCGAAGGTGAAGTGAACGTGATCGGTTGATGATTAACGTTAATTGGTTGTGTAGTGCGGTGGTGTCATTAATTAAAGTGACGCTAAAGTGTGTACAGTATGTAGTACAGTGTAAGAATAATGTCATAAAGAAACAAAGTGTGATAATTGTTCTGAAAACTTATATATAAAGATTTAGTAACTTTTCTGCTATACATGAATCTTCCACTCAAACTTGGACCATAATGGGATTATTATCACTAATCCTCAGTATCATGTATATCGTTCATTGACTTTAAACACGCCATATACTGTACTATGCTGTACAGTACTGTGCGGTGTATTGTTGTGTGCGTTATTTTAAAATGTGGTGTTGAACTCCTTGGACTTTCAGAAACATACTACTAGTCCAACCTGAAGTACTAAACTATCTACCTAAAGTGCGACTCCTACAGTTCTGGACATCACAGGTTAGTGCATTGTTTCACCTCACTTCTATTTGACACAAATTGGAGGTTTGTCTGACTTTGTCACTGTAGTGCTTGTTTATATTTAGCCTAACCTGCTGTATGGACAACCTCGTGTGGATCAGTTCCCTCTCCCACAGTCCCACTGGTAGAAGAAGATTTTAGGGCTTTATGCCTATCGACTCATGGTGTTGGTCATTAAGGCATCTTGTTACGTCAACATATTTATTTTATTTTAAGGCTTTATGCCTATCGACTCGTGTTGTTGGTCATTAAGGCAGGCAGTGTTGTTACATCAACATATCTTCCCACAGCCTACAAACAAGGTTGCTATCCTTATTTTTACAGCCGGGTACCTACTTACTGCTGGGGTGAACTGGGACATAGGGGCTGGTGAAAATTGGGAGTGTGCTAACTATTACACTATAAAAGGAGCTTCTGGTACGCCACCCTCGATTTGGTGGATTTAAGTAGGTCATAATGTAATTATTTGTCTGCGTGCTTGTACTTCATTCTGCTATGTTTTCAAGATGTGTGTGAGTGAGTGAGTGTGTGTGTGTGTAGTAATTTGATTCTCATGGATTCTGTCTACTTGTACAGTACGCATGCCTCTTGATTGACGCTACGGCGTAATTAATACTAAAAAAACCAACCAACTGGTCGGTGTATATTTCTTGTCAAGTGAATCCGACCATAGAAATAGATCATAAACTCTGAATGCAATAAATCCGATCGCAGTTAGGCCCTATAATTCTCCACGTGATGATTGTGTTGGAGACATTATTATGATTCTGAACCTGAGGGATATGAGGGATAGTTATGTAGCCTAGTACTGTTGAGTGAAGGAAAATATTAATTGTAGGGATGCGGGAGTTGGGGGACAGGCCTCGGGAGGGATTAGGGGACAGGCTTTCTACTCACTCCAAACCTGTCCCCCTATTCCCTCACCAGGAGCAGAAAGCTTCGAATCACCTGGTATTGCTCATTTCTCCACTCAGTACACATATAGAGGCTGAGTTCGAATGCAAGGTACAGTTGCCCCAAAAAGGTATTGCGACAAATTTTGATAGAACTTTAACCCTAGTAATATTCACAACTATTTGTATTGGACTATAAGCATTTATAACAGAAGGAAATATACATATCTTTCTGTAATACATACTTATAATTAATCCCTACAAACAACTATGGACATTAATATATTTAATGTTGTATCAATACAGTATGAGTTTATATAATGATTTCGAAGTTGTGTTGGGACCTATACATTTTTGCCACAAATAGACGTTTACGAACAAAATTTTAACTTAGGGGGTGCGGGAGTAGGGGACAGACAGGCTTTGGGGGTGGGTGGGTGGGGATAGGGGGACATGTAGGCTTGGGGTGGGTAACTACACTTTTACCTGTCCTTAATTAAGTTATGATAGAATGAATAATAACTATCTTTACCTATCCTTGATATATGAGAGAATGAGTACCGGTAGCCTAACTATATCTTTATCTGTCCTTAAGTGATGAGAGAATGAGTAATAACTATCTTTACCTGTTATTAGGTTATGAGAGAATGAGTAATAACCATATCATACCTGTCCTTGAGTGATGAGGGGATACAATTTTATACTGTTCCCCTTGTGACACTCCCCACCAACTCGTGTCATGCAGTGCTAGATGAAAAAATTAAATTAAATGATCATGCAAGTGTAGGCTATGTAGGCTATGCTGAGGTGACGTTAGGTTAGGCTACTCTCATGCATGCAAAGGTAGCCTATTCTGATATAGGTTATGTTAGTTAAAGGGGTGTGGGAGTAGGGGACAGGTTTGGGGGGAACTGGGGGGGTGCGGGAAGTAGGGGGACAGGCTTGGGGTGGGTAGAAAGCCTGTCCCCCTACTCCTGCACCCCCCCCCAAAAAAAACCCCAAGCCTGTCCCCCTATTCCCACACCCCTTAATCATTCTGTGCAAAGGTAAACTGAGTTTTATATATAATTATAATTATGTAAACATATATAGTACCAGTGTTTATGTTACAGTTGGACACATGAATGGGTGGTACAGCCCAAGTGAAAGATGGTCAATTTTTGCCAATATCAAGTTCCTTAATTAGTGCCAAATAGGAGACATCAGGGGCAGAAATCAGTATTGAGGATGGTGTGTGTGTGTGTGTGTGTTCCTTAATTAGTGCCAAATAGGAGACATCAGGGGCAGAAGTCAGTATTGAGGATGGTGTGTGTGTGTGTGTGTGTGTGTTCCTTAATTAGTGCCAAATAGGAGACATCAGGGACAGAAGTCAGTATTGAGGATGGTAATGATAAAAATCAAGTACCTGATAATAGACACACAATGGTTACTCAAATGGGACACCAGTATTTTTCACCACCTGGGCTGTACATACATACATACATACCACCCATTCATGTGTCCAACTATATGTGTACACTGTTGGTAAATCTGGAGCAAATAAATCCTCCAAACCACTCCAGGCAACAGACCACCATTATGTTTTGCTAATCTGGTCCTGTTTCCTGACATAGCCTACTTTGGAGAAATTATGGCTCTCCAGTGTACCAAAAGTGTATTATCTATCACCTTAAGAAAATATAAACCGTAACTAACACAAACAACAATAACAACAACAAATGCGTGATATGTACAGTTGCCAAAAAAGGTATTGCGACAAATCTTGATGGAACTTTAACTCTAGTAATATCCACAACTATTTGTATAACAGAAAGAAATATACACATCCTTCTGTAATACATACTTATAATATAGCATGTATAACAGAAGGAAATATACACATCCTTCTGTAATACATACTTATAATATAGCATGTATAACAGAAGGAAATATACATATCCTTCTGTAATACATACCGTACTTATAATATAGCATGTATAACAGAAGGAAATATATATATCCTTCTGTAATACATACTTATAATCCCTACAAACAACTATGGACATAAATATATTTAATGTTGTGTCAATAGTTGTCGCAATACCTTTTTTGGAAACTGTACAGTCGGCGGTAAAATATATTTAATGTTGTGTCAATAGTTGTCGCAATACCTTTTTTGGAAACTGTACAGTCGGCGGTAAAAGTTGTGTCGCTTTATTCAGCACTTCATAAACGATAATATTTAGGTTAATCATCAAATAAATAGTCACCATACAGAAATACGACATCCAGGGTGTAAATTAATGTACTAATCTGTTTTTTACGTTCATGAGTCCCTAAAACTTATATTTCCATACTTACTTCCTGTAAATTAATGTACTTCACTTTTTTTACGTTAATGAGTACGTAAAACCTATATTTCCATACTTACTTCCTGTAAATTAATGTTCTTCGCTGGTTTTTTACGATATCCAGGGTGTAAATTGATGCACTAATCTGTTTTTTTTTACTTTAATGAGTCCGTAAAGCTTATATTTCCATACTTCCTGACTTGGGAGGTGATCAGGTGACAGGACATTTGCAGCCGACTGTACAATACAATACTTGATCTTGGACACAACGCAACTACATTTAATTTTACAATATATACAATAATAATAATTCCTTACCACTTCTGTGATATCTAACCTATATAATTTGAAAGGAATGAAATGGCTGTAAAGAAGTAAGTGTGTGTGTGTGTGTGTGTGTGTGTGTGTGTGTGTGTGTGTGTGTGTGTGTTAATCGCACTAGGCTACATTAATAATTCCTTAGCACTTCTGTGATATCTAACCTATATAATTTGAAGGGAATGAAATGGCTGTAAAGATGTGTGTGTGTGTGTGTGTGTGTATATGTTGACGGCACTAGGCTACTTGTATTCATTCACATGGCGACGGGTGTAAACATTAGGCTACAGCTACACTAGTCTCTCTCTCTCTCTCTCTCTCTCTCTCTCTCTCTCTCTCTCTCTCTCTCTCTCTCTCTCGTGGCCTTATTTATTTGCTTTTGGGTTGTAGGACACCTTCGAATACTTATTAATAATACTTATTTAAGGGGGTAGTACTGTGTTGGCAAATCTGGAGCGACTGATTCCTACAAACTATTCCAAGCAACAGGACGCCATTATTTTTGTTCATCTGGTCCTGTTTCCTGGCATATTTTGGAGGAATCATGGCGCCCTAAAGTGTACTACCAAAAATATGCTAACCCCTTAATTAAACTAGTTAAGGACCCTGCCTGTGATCGTGTATGAATATGGGAGACTTCTGATTCCTCCTAGCTGACTATGCCACGAAACAAGCTCCTTCCCTATAAGTGTGTGTGTGTGTTTCGTGGCAATATTTGAAGGACTCGTTTACCTCTAAATTTCTGACTACATCACAGGGTCCCTTACCTCTACCATCTACCTGCTGTTATTTCCTTCAATACATGTTCATAATCCGTATTAGTGTCCGTCACTGCTACAACCGAAATCAAATATCTACCAACACTTTCCTTCCATCGTGGTAAATATTTTGATAATAAAGAACAACACATGTATGATTTTCCAGCACCTCAAAATAATAATTGAGGGGGTTGAGTTGACGTAAGGTGTTGTTGTTGTATGATTATATTTTGATATGATACTGATTTATTTGCACGATGGAAGGAATGTGTCTGTGGTTATTTGATTGTGGCTGTACAGTACCTAAGGTTAGGTTTTCACTCGACATATGAGTTTGTTGGTTGGTTAATTAATGAGTACACAAGGTTCACCATCTGTAGTTTGTGTGTGTGTGACAGAGGTTGAACAATTTTTTCTACACTATCTCAGAAACTCATCACAGATATAGGGATTTAAGTTAGGGTTCATAATAGTGGTTTGTTAGCACGCAAACGAAAGAATTTTAGCCGTGTAAATGACTTGTGGGTGAATTATTTAATGCATTTTGTGAGTAAACTATGCAGTGATTATTCATTATCTAACTTTGATAGATTTTGTGAATGTGGATAGGCTACTTAGGTTTTGGAAAATAATGAAGTCTTACAAGTATGGGTAGTCTAGTTAGTAAGCTTACAAACAAATACTACTGTGAAATCGACCTTAAACCTCGCAGGATAATAATTGGTCAGTACAAGTCCTTAAAGTGATTAAATTTTGAAGATTCCACGTAAAAAGATTAAGGGGGTGCGGGAATAAGGGGACAGGCTTGGGGGGGTAGGGTTTATTGGGGGTCGGGAGGGTTAGGGGGTGCAGGAATAGGGGGACATGCTTTCTACCCACCCCAAGCCTGTCCCCCTATTCCCGCCCCCCCCCAGCCCCCCCACCAAGCCTGTCCCCTATTCCCGCACCCCCTTATGGTCAGGAAATGAATACTTTGTGGTACCGTATTTCACTGGTAAAGAATAAAGGTAAAATATTGGCTATATATACTTTCTGTACATACTTCCGTAGACTTTATAATTTATAATGGTGTTTGCAAATGTATTCAACCTTCTTTTGAGTAGCCTATTCTGTTCTGTTGATAAATGCTATGTGATAACTCTTCTTTTTCATTGTGTATATGGCAACACTGCGTCAACCTGGTAGTAGTAGTAGTGGTAGTGGTGGTGGTGGTAGTAGTAGTGGTATTGGTTGTGGTAGCGGTAGTAGTAGTAGTACCGTAGTAGTGGTTGTAGTGGTAGTAGTAGTAGTGGTAGTAGTAGTAGTAGTGGTAGTAGTAGTAGTGGTGGTGGTAGTAGTAGTAGTGGTAGTAATAGTAGTAGTAGTGGTAGTAATAGTAGTCTGGTACGTGTTTGGTATTATGACTTATTGTGTTGTTAATTAAGGAGCCTAGCTGTGGTGATCGTGTATGAAAAGTGGAGGCTTCTGATTCCTCCTGACCATGTATGCCACCAAACAAACAAGCAACCTCCTTCCATATCCTACTAGGTGTGTGTGCGTGTGTGTGTGTGTGTTTCGTGTGTGTGTGTGTGTGTGTGTGTGTTTCGTGGCAATATTTGAAAGACTCGCTCGCTAACCTACACTTTTCTGACTAGGCTACATCACGAGGTTTCTTTAGGCTTAGGGGATATATATATTACAGTGTATTACAGTGTTGGTAAATTTGGAGTAATTGATTTCTACAAACTATTCCAAGCAACAACAGAACACCATTATTTTTGCTCTTTTGGTCCTGTTGTTTCCTGACATACTTTGGAAGAATCAACAGGCGTCAATACACCAAAAGTATGAAATTTATAACATCTCCTTTTAAACCTGTCAGTGTGAGTGAAGTAGTAAAATATATATATGATTGATTGATGACTAAAGTATAACACCTCCTTATAAACCTGTCAGTATAAGTGAAGTAGTACGTAGCTACAATACTTATATGATTGATTGATGACCAAATTCCCATGCAATGCTCTTAAGAAGGTCTGGGTTAGTTTGTTGCTAATGGTTTGTAGTAGTGGTTTGTTTGTAAGCACGCAAACCAAAGAATGTTTAGTTGTGTAAATGACTTAATGGATGAATTATTTAATGATTTCGGTGAGTAAACTATGTAGTGATCATTATTATGTAACTGTTTGATACGTTTTGGTTAGTTGGAAAGCTAACAAACAAATACCACTGTGGAATCGACCCTATGTATGTACAGTTGTGGTCTATTATATTCATCCACATATGGGTATCTCAAACAACTTACTGTCTAATGTTTTCACGTTCATATTATTATAGTCTATACCATACTGTTATTTCCATGTCTATTAATCTAAGTTAGTACCGGTATACTCCTGTTCTCTACCTTATTATTGCTGTCTATTTCCATCTCTCACCTCTATCAGTCTCAACTCTCAATACTCTTGTTCTATCTCTCCCCCTTCCCTATATTAGTCTAACACCCGTAGTTTTAAAACATTTGAGGGCCCTTACTGGAGCTCTATGAACCCTCCAAATAATCCAGGCCATAAAACGCTTCAGTGTTTCGAATAGGGAATCTGTTGCCTGGAGTAGTTTGGAGGGTTCATAGAGCTCCAGTAAGGGCCCTCAAATATTTTAAATTAGGGTTTTTTCTAGGGGTCACGAAGGGTTGAGGGAAAATGTTAATACCAAACTGGAGTCGTAATTAACCAAAGTTTACAATACAGTAAACTTTGGTTACGACTCCTGTTTGGTATTATTATTTTTTTCTTTATAAGTAGCTTCAAATTGCCCCTATGATTGCTTATATTTCTAAAAAAACATTCTATGACTTCTCCAAGCTACTCCAAGCAACAGATTCCCTATTATAAATACTGAAGGGTCATGTTGCCTGGATTATTTTGGAGGATTCATAGAGCTCCAGTAAGGGCCATCAATTTTTTTAAAACTACGGGCCTAAATACTCCTGTTCTATACCTTACTACTGTCTATCTTCCCCCTTATGTCTCTCCCTCTTCCCACCATCAGTCTATAAGTACTCTAGCTCTCTACTTTATGGCTGTCTGTCCCCTTCCTCCCCCTCTCTACCTTACTGCTGTCTATCTCTCTCCCCCTCTCCCTCCCCCTCCCCACCACCACCACTATGCACCAAGCTATTATCAATCACAGTCTGTACCTACCTAGCCTACTCCTGCCCATTTATCTTCATTGCCCTACTAAGACAGATATTGATATTCTTAACACTGAACATAGGTTTCATACCCGTTATCGAGCACCAGTGATCATTACCAAACACACACACACACACACACACACACACACACACACACACACACACACACACACACATCAGGCGATATAGATAAGCTAGGATAAGGGAATGGTTATAAATACTGACAGAAGTATATAATTAAATACATATCAGTTGGTTCCATTTTGGCATTTTCTTCTAATAAGCATGGTGTAATGGCAGCTGCTATATAGGATATATATTAGGCTATATTGTACAGGCACTTAGGCATTGGTACAAAATTATATAAAAAGGTTGTTTGTTAGGTTAATTATTTTATTAGACATTAGAACAAATATAAAAAGGTTGTTTGTTAGCTTATTATTTTATTAGACTTAGTACAAATATAAAAAGGTTGTTTGTTAGCTTATTATTTTATTACACATTAGAAAAGAACAAATATAAAAAGGTTGTTTGTTAGGTTAATTATTAGGCTTAGTACAAATATAAAAAGGTTGTTTGTTAGCTTATTATTTTATTAGGCAGTAGTACAAATATAAAAAGGATATTTGTTAGGTTATTATTTTATTAGGCATTAGAATAGAACAAATATAAAAAGGTTGTTTGTTAGGTTAATTATTAGGCATTAGTACAAATATAAAAAAGGTTGTTTGTTATTAAATTTAATCAGGTTTAATTATTAGGCTATAATTATATGCTGTGAGTGAACCTAGATGGATTACATGAAACCCTTCAATTTGTGTCAGGGAGTGAACTATTATATATTACATCTGTAGGCTATACGAGTAATAAGGAATAAGTGTATGTGTGTGTGTGTATGGGTGTGTGTGTGTGTGTGTGTAGTAATTTGATTCTCATGTATTCTGTCTATTTGTAGGTATAGTTGCATGCCTCTTGATTCACGCTACGGCCCAATTAATAAAAAAAAAAACTACTACTACTACTACTACTACTACTACTACTACTACTACTACTACTACTACTACTACTACTACTACTACTACTACTACTACTACTACTACTACTACTACTACTACTACTACTACTACTACTACTACTACTACTACTACTACTACTACTACTACTACTACTACTACTACTACTACTACTACTACTACTACTACTACTACTACTACTACTACTACTACTACTACTACTACTACTACTACTACTACTACTACTACTACTACTACTACTACTACTACTACTACTACTACTACTACTACTACTACTACTACTACTACTACTACTACTACTACTACTACTACTACTACTACTACTACTACTACTACTACTACTACTACTACTACTACTACTACTACTACTACTACTACTACTACTACTACTACTACTACTACTACTACTACTACTACTACTACTACTACTACTACTACTACTACTACTACTACTACTACTACTACTACTACTACTACTACTACTACTACTACTACTACTACTACTACTACTACTACTACTACTACTACTACTACTACTACTACTACTACTACTACTACTACTACTACTACTACTACTACTACTACTACTACTACTACTACTACTACTACTACTACTACTACTACTACTACTACTACTACTACTACTACTACTACTACTACTACTACTACTACTACTACTACTACTACTACTACTACTACTACTACTACTACTACTACTACTACTACTACTACTACTACTACTACTACTACTACTACTACTACTACTACTACTACTACTACTACTACTACTACTACTACTACTACTACTACTACTACTACTACTACTACTACTACTACTACTACTACTACTACTACTACTACTACTACTACTACTACTACTACTACTACTACTACTACTACTACTACTACTACTACTACTACTACTACTACTACTACTACTACTACTACTACTACTACTACTACTACTACTACTACTACTACTACTACTACTACTACTACTACTACTACTACTACTACTACTACTACTACTACTACTACTACTACTACTACTACTACTACTACTACTACTACTACTACTACTACTACTACTACTACTACTACTACTACTACTACTACTACTACTACTACTACTACTACTACTACTACTACTACTACTACTACTACTACTACTACTACTACTACTACTACTACTACTACTACTACTACTACTACTACTACTACTACTACTACTACTACTACTACTACTACTACTACTACTACTACTACTACTACTACTACTACTACTACTACTACTACTACTACTACTACTACTACTACTACTACTACTACTACTACTACTACTACTACTACTACTACTACTACTACTACTACTACTACTACTACTACTACTACTACTACTACTACTACTACTACTACTACTACTACTACTACTACTACTACTACTACTACTACTACTACTACTACTACTACTACTACTACTACTACTACTACTACTACTACTACTACTACTACTACTACTACTACTACTACTACTACTACTACTACTACTACTACTACTACTACTACTACTACTACTACTACTACTACTACTACTACTACTACTACTACTACTACTACTACTACTACTACTACTACTACTACTACTACTACTACTACTACTACTACTACTACTACTACTACTACTACTACTACTACTACTACTACTACTACTACTACTACTACTACTACTACTACTACTACTACTACTACTACTACTACTACTACTACTACTACTACTACTACTACTACTACTACTACTACTACTACTACTACTACTACTACTACTACTACTACTACTACTACTACTACTACTACTACTACTACTACTACTACTACTACTACTACTACTACTACTACTACTACTACTACTACTACTACTACTACTACTACTACTACTACTACTACTACTACTACTACTACTACTACTACTACTACTACTACTACTACTACTACTACTACTACTACTACTACTACTACTACTACTACTACTACTACTACTACTACTACTACTACTACTACTACTACTACTACTACTACTACTACTACTACTACTACTACTACTACTACTACTACTACTACTACTACTACTACTACTACTACTACTACTACTACTACTACTACTACTACTACTACTACTACTACTACTACTACTACTACTACTACTACTACTACTACTACTACTACTACTACTACTACTACTACTACTACTACTACTACTACTACTACTACTACTACTACTACTACTACTACTACTACTACTACTACTACTACTACTACTACTACTACTACTACTACTACTACTACTACTACTACTACTACTACTACTACTACTACTACTACTACTACTACTACTACTACTACTACTACTACTACTACTACTACTACTACTACTACTACTACTACTACTACTACTACTACTACTACTACTACTACTACTACTACTACTACTACTACTACTACTACTACTACTACTACTACTACTACTACTACTACTACTACTACTACTACTACTACTACTACTACTACTACTACTACTACTACTACTACTACTACTACTACTACTACTACTACTACTACTACTACTACTACTACTACTACTACTACTACTACTACTACTACTACTACTACTACTACTACTACTACTACTACTACTACTACTACTACTACTACTACTACTACTACTACTACTACTACTACTACTACTACTACTACTACTACTACTACTACTACTACTACTACTACTACTACTACTACTACTACTACTACTACTACTACTACTACTACTACTACTACTACTACTACTACTACTACTACTACTACTACTACTACTACTACTACTACTACTACTACTACTACTACTACTACTACTACTACTACTACTACTACTACTACTACTACTACTACTACTACTACTACTACTACTACTACTACTACTACTACTACTACTACTACTACTACTACTACTACTACTACTACTACTACTACTACTACTACTACTACTACTACTACTACTACTACTACTACTACTACTACTACTACTACTACTACTACTACTACTACTACTACTACTACTACTACTACTACTACTACTACTACTACTACTACTACTACTACTACTACTACTACTACTACTACTACTACTACTACTACTACTACTACTACTACTACTACTACTACTACTACTACTACTACTACTACTACTACTACTACTACTACTACTACTACTACTACTACTACTACTACTACTACTACTACTACTACTACTACTACTACTACTACTACTACTACTACTACTACTACTACTACTACTACTACTACTACTACTACTACTACTACTACTACTACTACTACTACTACTACTACTACTACTACTACTACTACTACTACTACTACTACTACTACTACTACTACTACTACTACTACTACTACTACTACTACTACTACTACTACTACTACTACTACTACTACTACTACTACTACTACTACTACTACTACTACTACTACTACTACTACTACTACTACTACTACTACTACTACTACTACTACTACTACTACTACTACTACTACTACTACTACTACTACTACTACTACTACTACTACTACTACTACTACTACTACTACTACTACTACTACTACTACTACTACTACTACTACTACTACTACTACTACTACTACTACTACTACTACTACTACTACTACTACTACTACTACTACTACTACTACTACTACTACTACTACTACTACTACTACTACTACTACTACTACTACTACTACTACTACTACTACTACTACTACTACTACTACTACTACTACTACTACTACTACTACTACTACTACTACTACTACTACTACTACTACTACTACTACTACTACTACTACTACTACTACTACTACTACTACTACTACTACTACTACTACTACTACTACTACTACTACTACTACTACTACTACTACTACTACTACTACTACTACTACTACTACTACTACTACTACTACTACTACTACTACTACTACTACTACTACTACTACTACTACTACTACTACTACTACTACTACTACTACTACTACTACTACTACTACTACTACTACTACTACTACTACTACTACTACTACTACTACTACTACTACTACTACTACTACTACTACTACTACTACTACTACTACTACTACTACTACTACTACTACTACTACTACTACTACTACTACTACTACTACTACTACTACTACTACTACTACTACTACTACTACTACTACTACTACTACTACTACTACTACTACTACTACTACTACTACTACTACTACTACTACTACTACTACTACTACTACTACTACTACTACTACTACTACTACTACTACTACTACTACTACTACTACTACTACTACTACTACTACTACTACTACTACTACTACTACTACTACTACTACTACTACTACTACTACTACTACTACTACTACTACTACTACTACTACTACTACTACTACTACTACTACTACTACTACTACTACTACTACTACTACTACTACTACTACTACTACTACTACTACTACTACTACTACTACTACTACTACTACTACTACTACTACTACTACTACTACTACTACTACTACTACTACTACTACTACTACTACTACTACTACTACTACTACTACTACTACTACTACTACTACTACTACTACTACTACTACTACTACTACTACTACTACTACTACTACTACTACTACTACTACTACTACTACTACTACTACTACTACTACTACTACTACTACTACTACTACTACTACTACTACTACTACTACTACTACTACTACTACTACTACTACTACTACTACTACTACTACTACTACTACTACTACTACTACTACTACTACTACTACTACTACTACTACTACTACTACTACTACTACTACTACTACTACTACTACTACTACTACTACTACTACTACTACTACTACTACTACTACTACTACTACTACTACTACTACTACTACTACTACTACTACTACTACTACTACTACTACTACTACTACTACTACTACTACTACTACTACTACTACTACTACTACTACTACTACTACTACTACTACTACTACTACTACTACTACTACTACTACTACTACTACTACTACTACTACTACTACTACTACTACTACTACTACTACTACTACTACTACTACTACTACTACTACTACTACTACTACTACTACTACTACTACTACTACTACTACTACTACTACTACTACTACTACTACTACTACTACTACTACTACTACTACTACTACTACTACTACTACTACTACTACTACTACTACTACTACTACTACTACTACTACTACTACTACTACTACTACTACTACTACTACTACTACTACTACTACTACTACTACTACTACTACTACTACTACTACTACTACTACTACTACTACTACTACTACTACTACTACTACTACTACTACTACTACTACTACTACTACTACTACTACCTAGTAACTACTACCTAGTAACTACTACCTAGTAACTACTACCTAGTAACTACTACCTAGTAACTACTACCTAGTAACTACTACCTAGTAACTACTACCTAGTAACTACTACCTAGTAACTACTACCTAGTAACTACTACCTAGTAACTACTACCTAGTAACTACTACCTAGTAACTACTACCTAGTAACTACTACCTAGTAACTACTACCTAGTAACTACTACCTAGTAACTACTACTACAATAAGGAATATAAATGCCTGTCCACCATTAATTATAGACTACAAAATTAATAATACTCAGAAAACCAAATTAACAATATGGTATCTATATATAACCTACACGTACAGCCGGCAGCATAAATTCGCGTTCAACTCGTGTAGTTAATATAGTTAATATGACCAGATAGTTACATTCTGAACCAGTTTTTATTCCAACAACAACATACGTAATTTACCATAATATGAGAACTATATCTGTCATCTCTGTATTAAAATTATATTACAACATTACTATAGCTAATACATACATACATACACAGGTGGAAATGAAGCGAACTTATGCTGCCGACTGTACCATAACAAACCCATCCCTTTCTTTACTTATTAATCAAGGTGGTAGGCTAATTCTTTTTTTGTACATACATACATACATTGGAGTGCCTTGATTCCTCCAAAGTATGCCAGGAAACAACAGCACCAGAATTAAGAGCGAAAATAATGGTGTTCTGTTGTTGTTGTTGCTTGGAATAGTTTGGAGGATTCAGTTGCTCCAGATTTACCAACACAAAATTTCCCCGTTAATTACAAGGATTGTGGAAGTAGGGGGCAGGCTTGGGGGAGGGACTGGGGGGTGCGGGAATAGGGGGACAGGCTTGGGGTGGGTAGAAAGCCTGACCTTCTATTCCCGCACCCTCCTAACCCCCCCAACCCCACCCAAGCCTGTACCCCTACTCCTGCACCCCCCAAACCCCCCCAAGCCTGTCCCCCTATTCCCACACCCCCTTACTTATTAGGATAGTATGGGAATTAAGTAGAGTAAGTAAATTAATGTCTGAACACCATAGATTAAATAAAGACTAGAATTATTTTTTAATATCACGCACAAACCCAATTACAATATCGTAACTATACACTTGTACAGTCGTGGTCAAATATAATCATCCATACAGGAGTAACTCACGTAAAATGTTGACAGCTTCCCTCTGTTTCTTAGCTGATAAACTTTCCAATAAATAGATTAAATACCATCCTTTAATTTACTACAAGCAGCTACACACTACTTAAAACAATAACACACACACACACACACACACGTTAACTACCATCTTTTAATTTACTACAAGCAGCTACACACTACTTAAAACAATAACACACACACAAAAAACACACACACACACACACACACACGTTAACTACCATCTTTTAATTTACTACAAGCAGCTACACACTACTTAAAACAATAACACACACACAAAAAACACACACACACACACACACGTTAACTACCATCTTTTAATTTACTACAAGCAGCTACACACTACTTAAAACAATAACACACACAAAAAAAAAAAAAACACACACACACACACGTTAACTACCATCTTTTAATTTACTACAAGCAGCTACACGCTACTTAAATAAAAAAAAAACATACACACACACACACACACACACACACACACACACACACACACACACACACACACACACACACACACACACACACACACACACACATTCACTACCATCTTTTAATTTACTACAAGCAGCTACACACACTACTTAAAACCATAACATCATAATTATAGAGTAATACCAATAGAATACTATAGTCTGTTCAAAACTTGTGTTCCGCTGGCCTCTTATGCTTAGATAGATAGAAATAGATAGATAGATAGATAGACAGATAAGAGATAGATAGAAATAGAGATAGATAGAAAGATATAGATAGAAATATATATAGATATAAAGATATAGATAGAAATAGAGACAGATAGATAGAGGAAAATGGAACACAAGTTTTGAACAGAGTATAGTCTAGTGATCTTTTGGTATAGGGTACAATACAATACGACTTTATTAGGCTATACGAGTGGCATGGATGGGTGTTTGTTGTTATTGTTAGCTGGGGTGTTTAAGGGGAGGGTATAGTTCTGACATTTTTGGCGATAATGATTCCTTTAAACTATTCCAGGCAACAAGATACCATTATTTTTCTTCCTCTGGGTCTGTTTCCTGGCATTCTTTGGAGGATTCAAGGTGCTCCAATTTAACAAAAGTATACTCTCCCCCTTACATAAATGCGTCACACTATATTGAGTTACCGGTACTGTAGTTCACTTCTTGCTGTGTGTGTGTGTGTGTGTGTGTGTGTGTGTGTGTGTGTGTGTACTGTGTGTGTGTGTGTATGTACTGTACGTGTGTGTGTGTGTGTGTGTGTACTGTGTGTGTACTGTACGTTTGTGTGTACTGTGTGTGTGTGTGTGTGTGTGTGTGTGTGTGTGTGTACTGTGTGTGTGTGTGTACTGTACGTGTATGTGTGTGTGTGTGTGTGTGAGGTGAAGGGTGCAAAAGAGATATGGAAGATCAATGACCACTACACGCACACACATACACACATATACACATACACACACACACACATTCATACTCGTGTACATATCCATATATATATCTATACATCCATATCGACACTAAACACACACATACACATATCCATCTATATTGACACACACACACACACACTTATATACACATACATACATATTCGTATACATATCCACATATATCCATGCATCCATATCGACACACACACATACACACACACATACATACACATACATACTCGTATACATATCCATATATCCAGCATCCATATCCACACAAAATTCACACACATACATACATACATATACACACACATTCATACTCTTGTACATATCCATATACAGTATATCCATGCATCCATATCGACACGAAACACACACATATACACAGAAACATACACACATATCCACATTATATCCATGCATCCGTACCGACACAAAATACACACACATATATACACAGACATACATATTCTTATACATATCCACATATATCCATGCATATCCACACAAAATTCACACACACATACACATATATACACATACATACATATTCGTATACATATCCACATATTATATCCATGCATCCATATCGACACAACACACACACATACATACATACACATACACGTACAAAAAAAAAGTCAATTTCTGCCAATATCAAGTTCCTTAATTAGTGCCAAATAGGAGACATCAGGGGCAGAAGTT
>JAWZYT010001717.1:102500-127701 GCA_034508575.1 Petrolisthes manimaculis
CTGTGATACCAAACTTTATATGGCAGGAAATAAACAAGCCCATAAATTATTACGTTCATTGAATGTGTACTCACCTAGTTGTACTCACCTAGTTGTGTTCTACAGGATATGAGCTAGGCTCGGACTGTCCTGTCTCCATTACTATACTTATCAAGCTTCCCTTTGAATGACTGAATGCTCACTGATTCTACTATTTCCCTATCTAATCCATTCCACTCATCCACACACCTGTATGGAAAACTGTACTTCTTTACATCTTTCCTACATCTAGTTTTCTTTAACTTCATACTATGTCCTCTAAGCTCCCCCTCATCCTTAACCACAAAGTTGTCTCTATCTGTCCACTCTATTCCCCTCGCATACTTATATATCGTTATCAAATCTCCTCTCTTCCTCCTCTCCTCCAGCGTGACTAACCCCAACTGTTCAAGTCTCTCTTCGTATGGCAAGTCTGCCAAGCTCGGTGCCATTTTTGTAGCTGCTCTCTGTATCCTTTCCAACTTTTTAATGTGCTTCTTTTTATGTGGGGCCCACACTACTGCTGCATATTCCAACTGAGGTCTAATGGTAGACTCTATCAACTTCTTCACCATCTCCTCGTCTATATAATGAAAAGCCATTCTCATATTTACCACCATTCTGTATGCCGTGCCTGTTATCCTGTGTGTGTGTGTGTTTGTTTGTTTGTTTGTTTGTTTGTTTGTTTGTTTGTTTGTTTTGTTGGTGTGTGTGGGAGTAGGGGGACAGGCTTGGTTTTTTTTTGGGGGGGTGCAGGAGTAAGGGGACAGGCTTGGGAGAGGGGGGGGGGGGCTTGGGGGATGTATGAGGGAATAGGGGGACAGACTTTCTACCCACCCCAAGCCTGTACCCCTATTCCCGCACCCCCCAGTCCCTCCCCCAAGCCTGCCCCCTACTCTCACACCCCCTTAAGAGGAATCATCAGTACCCTATAATAATAAATAATAATAATTTATAGTCTTCCAATTTACCAAAAAGAGAATAATAATTTTCACGTTGAGGGGAAAGTTTTGTGTTGGTAATACTGGAGCAACTGAATCCTCCAAACTATTCCAAGCAACAACACAATAAACACCATTATTTTTTCTATTTTTTTCGTCCCTCTGGTCCTGTTGTTTCCTGGCATATTTTCGAGGAATCAAGGCACTTCAATGTATGTACAGCCACAATCCAATATCCACCCACACTTTCCTTCCATCGTAGTAAATATCTTGGTAATAAAGAACAACACGTGTATGTATGATATTGCACCACCTCATAATAATAATAATAATAATAATAATAATAATAATAATAATTGAGGGGGTTGAGTTGACGTAAGGTGTTGTTGTATGATTATATTTTGATATGATACTGATGAAAATGGCTAAAAAATCATTCTCTTCATCTGGTCCCATGAAAGTAAAAAGATATATCGAATAAAAAATAAAAAATAAAATAAATATATGAACAAAAACAATTTATTTACCTACCACCCCCAAATTCAACAACAACAACAATAATAACAACAAATTATTTCCTTACCACAGCAAAAAAAAACAATTCCTGGGAGTATGAAATGGTAAAGTTAAATTGAGAACTGCAGGGATTCGTGGTATAATATTATACAGTAGAGTCAAGGTGTATAACATGTTGTTCACCTCCTCCTCACAGAAATAAAGGATAGATTCTCTTTTTGGTTACAGCCACAATCCAATATTCACCCACACTTTCCTTCCTTCTATGGTACAAATAAATCAGTATCATATCAAAATATAATCATACAACAACAACACCTTACGTCAACTCAACTCAACCCCCTCAATTATTATTATTATTATTATTATTATTATTATTATTATTATGAGGTGGTACAAAATCATACATACACGTGTTGTTCTTTATTACCAAGATATTTACTACGATGGAAGGAAAGTTTGGGTGGATATTATTATTATTATTATTATTATTTATTATTATTATTATTATTATTATTATTATTATTATTATTATTATTATTATTATTATTATTATTATTATTATTATGAGGTGCTACAAAATCATACAGGTGTTGGAGTGCCTTGATTCCTCCAAAGTATCCCAGGAAACAACAGGACCAGATGAACAAATATAATGGTATTCTGTTGCTTGATAAAGTTTGGAGGAATCAGTTGCTCCAGATTTACCAACAAATAAAATGTCCCCTCAACGAGAGCATTACCTCACCTCCCACGCAACCTGTGACACACATACATACATACATACACACAGTCGTGGTCAATAATAATCATCCACATATGGGTATCTAAAACAATTTATTGTCTAATGTTTTCACGTTCATATATGATATTATTGTTTTAAGTAGTGTGTAGCTAATTGTAGTATGTTAAAAGATGGTAGTTAACTTATTTATGGGAAAGTTTATCATCTAAGGAACAGAGGGAAGCTGTCAAACTCTTACGTGAGTTACCCCTATATGGATGATTATATTTGACCGCGACTGTACATACATACACACACAAACACAAACACACACAAACACAAACACACACACACACACACACAAACACACACACACACACATTTAAAAGTCAATGAACTCTGAATATTTTTGCACTGCAGACTTTTAAAATGTTTCCTTTTTTTTTTATTTACCAAAGAAAATTACAGTACAGTGTAGAGGGAAATAATGATTGTGTTTTGGAAATTGTAAAACTTTTGAAAAATATTGAATTAACATTTATTATTTTTGTTGTTGTTGTTGTTGTTATTATTTGTAGTAGTTGTAGTAAATATAGTAGTAAAAATAAAAGAAATAGTAATAGTAGTAGTGATAGTTGTAGTAGTAGTAGTAGCTTTTAGTATACTCTTTGGTAGTAATAATAGTAGATACAGTAGTAGAAGTAGAAGAAATAGCAATAGTAGTAGTAGTAGTAGTGGTAGCCTAATAATGTTGATCATGGTGATAGTAGTAGTAGTAGTACTGGTTATGGTGATAGCAATGGTAGTAGTTGTAATAATAGTGTTTGTCAAAGTGATAGTAGTAGCAGTAGTAATAGTAGTGTTAGTCATGGTAATAGTAGTAGTAGTAGTAATAATAATAGTGTTTGTCAAAGTGATAGTAGTAGTAGCAGTAGTAGTAGTAGTAGTAGTAGTAATAATAGTGTTTGTCAAAGTGATAGTAGTAGCAGTAGTAATAGTAGTTTTAGTCATGGTAATAGTAGTAGTAGTAGTAATAATAGTGTTTGTCAAAGTAATAGTAGTAGCAGCAGTAGTAGTAGTTATAGTAATAGTAGTAGTAATAGTGTTTGTCAAAGTGATAGTAGTAGCAGCAGCAGTAGTAGTAGTAATAATAGTGTTTGTCAAAGTGATAGTAGTAGCAGTAGTAGTAGTAGTAGTAGTAGTTATAGTAATAATCCCTTACACAGTATTATGTCATGTACAGTAATCCGGTTTGCATGTAAGGTACTGTACACTCGGCAGCATAAGTTCGTTTCATTTCCACCTCTGTATGTATGTATGTATGTATGTATGCATTAGTTATAGTAATGTTGTAATATAATTTTAATACAGAGATAACAGATATAGTTCTTATATTATGGTAAATTACGTATGTTATTGTTGGACTAAAAACTGGTTCATAATGTAACTATATCTGGTTATATTAGCAATGTTAAGTACATGAGATGGACGCGAATTTATGCTGCCGACTGTACAGTACACGTATACAGTATAGGTTACAGTTAAACAAGGAGTAAGTACAGTGTGGGTAAATCTGGAGCAAATTATTCCTTCAACGTATTTTTCCAAGCAACAGAACAAACACCATTTTATTATTATTATTATTATTATATATAATAATAATACGGGGGACGTTCACTACTACTACCACTTCCACTACCACCCCACTACAACTATCACAACTACCACCACAACTACTGTCACGGTTTGATCCGTGATCATAACGTAACGTACGTAAGTAGTAGGATGCTATATATTATATATATATTAACAATGGAATACCACGTGTGGGGAATGTTCTATAAGGCATGGAACAGTGGTATTTTCCTCAGTCAGGAAGACAAAGACAGAGGAATTGAGTTGAGCAATTTGAAAATAGAGGAGTGCTGGTACCTGTTAATTAAGGAAAGGTCACGTCAGGTCAGGTGAGGTCGAGTACCCACTCACTCCATCCCGTGTCTGGAGTCATTGCTACAAATTTTGCATTAATAATTATGCTATGGGGGCATCTATTACTTATTAAAATTGATTTTGAAGTGGAAGGGAATCATTTGCAAGCAGTTGCATGTTATGGGAAAAGTGATTTGCATGTATAACTAAAGTGTGAGTGACATATGTAAACGTAGTCAAGGACTAGGCTATGCGAACACATGAGAGGGAGGACAAGCATGGCCGACAGTTGGGCCAGGTAGAAAAAAGGTTAAATGGGGAGGAGTCAGAAGGGTAATTAACCTCCACCACCCATAGCTTGATTTTGAAGGAATACAGCAGTTGGTAGATACACACTGGACGAAGAACACACCTCGTATCCAGCCCTCGTTGCTTTGCCTAGGGGCCTATAGTTTTAACGTAACGTCGAAATTGTTTAATTACTTTTTCACAAGACTTATTGTTAATTAACTCACTATTCATTCGCTAGACGAGAATCAGTAAGGTGTCATTTATAGGTGAGGAGAGGGCTGGCAGGAATTACGAGTGTGTGTGTGTACAAGGGACGAGTGTGATTGACATTGAAATATACCAACTGGGTTGCTTGATTTCCATTACTATTACGATAACGTAATTACCGTCTCCTGTGTGTGCGAGGGGAAGTGCTAGCTCGTGATAAGTATATTAAAGTAAAGTAATATTACTGTCCACGTGGACTACGAGCGACTGAGGGAAGCACGTGTAGAGAGGAGCGACGAAGAGTAAGTAATATTTTTATTGATAGTTACTGTGAACGGAAGTGTGTGTGTGTGATTTTTGATTGAATTTAATCATTCATTTGTTGGCTTGGAATTTATTAATAAATAGAGAAAATTGGCATTTTGTGTGGTAATTGACCCTTATTGCATGCTCTATAATCATACATATATAGCAGGACGAACCCAGAAATAAATTTATTGTGTTGGAGGGAAGGATACAGGGATATAACTCTGGGTAACTCGCTGCAGCCAACCAACGAGATTACATATTTCCAGCAAGGTAAGCTTTGGTAATTATTATAAAGCCACATTCATTGATATCTGTTCAGTCCACCCCCACATAATTGGCGCCCGAACAGGGACCTGCTCTTTGTATTAATTCCAGTCACACACGCGCACACCTTCACGAGTAGATAGGTTACGGTTGTCCAGGAATTAAGGCAAAGGAAACAATAGAAAATATTTTAATATGTATACCGTAGCCGAATTAATGGAGGAAGCCCGAAGCTTGGGATATACAGATACGGTCGAGATTCGACAGTACGTAGAGCGTCGTCAAGAGGATGACAGGCTCGAAAGGTTGAGTCAGAGAGAGGCTGAAAAGGAACAGAGAGAGGCAGAAGAGAGAGAGAGAGAGCATGAAAAAGAAAGATGGGCACATGAACAGAAAATGGTGGAACTGCAAGCACAGGCGAATAGTAGTCAAGGCAGTATTGCAAGCCCGACTACAGTAACCCCGAGACTACAACTGGCGAAGTATGTAGAGGGAGACGAAATTGAACCGTTTATTGAGCGATTCGAGATGCTTGCAGACACATACGTCTTTAGTGACGATGTGAAGAAAATAGAGTTCCTTAACCTGTTCGATGGTAAAGCCCTTAGTATCCTCTACCGACTCGATCCTGACACCAGGAATTATGCGAGCATGAAAAAAGCTCTATTACAAGCATATGGGGTGACGGTCGATGATGCACGGAAGCAGTTTTTGAGTGCTTCCTTGCAAGATAAAGAGACCGTTGCACAGTTTAGTGCACGTCTCGCTAGCCACCTGGATCAGTGGTTTGATAAGGCCGAAACACCCAAGACGTTGGAGGGGATAAAGGATTTGTTGCTTCGCACGCAACTGGAGAAGTCGTGTCCGCCAGAATTGTCGGCCCAGATTAAAACCCATAAGATTAATTGCCTCAAGGAAATGGTGGAAATGTCGGATGCACATTTTACCGCATACGGTTACCACACGCGGGTTCAGTCGTGTGAGAATTTAACTCAGTTAAATAAGCCTTCCCAAGACTCTGCTGGTTCATATAATAAATCGAGTAATAATGATTATTCACAGCAGCAGAGTCAGGTTGTACGTCAACAACCTAATCCTCTCTTTAATCACGCCAAGAAACAAGGCAATAATTATTATTCTCAGCAGTCAAGTCAGTACCGTTACCAGGGGAGAAGTAACGGGAAGAGTTATAATAATAACCACGGTGGTAATAAGGGTTATTATCAGCGATCGGCTGCTGCTACATATACATATAGTGAACCACAGTACCCAGCTGTAGGTACGGCAGCTACGGCTAGCGCTGCTGGGGAAACTCCCGAGGGTGGAGAAGGATATACCCAGCAGACGACGGAAACTCACCAGGGTGAGAAGGATGAAGGGTTACATGTTCACGGGGACCATCGGTGGTTTAAAGGGAAGTGCTAGCGTTGTGGCAGACCTTATGTCACGGTTGCCTGAGGGAAAATTGAGCGAGTAATTAATTATGGGTTACGATTAGGATTCAAATTACTCGTTTTATTATTTATCTTCGAGTGCAACGAGCACAAACCCTTTATCCAAACTCAGATTTGGGGTTCACCTCGGTCTGATGTTTGGATATTGAATTGGGTCTTCCAAGACTTGGGTTCCAGCGGTTATCCCTGACTCGAGTCTTGGATGATTAATTAATATATATATATTGCCTTACAGGAACTGATGGCAGGTGGATGGTCTCCAGAATAATTTTTTGCATTTTTATTATTACATATTATGTAACAATGACACAATGTATTACATACACCACACTTATATATTGTTTAAATGTGTACTATTGGTACTAGATATTACCAGGTATAATTATTCTTGCCACGGAGTTTCTCCTTAGATTTTAAAGTTAAAGTAACTGTTAGGAGTTTTTCACTCATTGGCAAAAATAAATACTTAACTGGTATTAAGTCATGACACATACAAGAATGAGTGAAGTGTGAGTGAGTTATTATTGTAATAGTTATACATGCAAAGACGTAATTACCACTTCATTATTCTATTAAACATTGCATAGAGCAATGTCTCTTCTGTGTGTGCGAATGTCACGGTTTGATCCGTGATCATAACGTAACGTACGTAAGTAGTAGGATGCTATATATTATATATATATTAACAATGGAATACCACGTGTGGGGAATGTTCTATAAGGCATGGAACAGTGGTATTTTCCTCAGTCAGGAAGACAAAGACAGAGGAATTGAGTTGAGCAATTTGAAAATAGAGGAGTGCTGGTACCTGTTAATTAAGGAAAGGTCACGTCAGGTCAGGTGAGGTCGAGTACCCACTCACTCCATCCCGTGTCTGGAGTCATTGCTACAAATTTTGCATTAATAATTATGCTATGGGGGCATCTATTACTTATTAAAATTGATTTTGAAGTGGAAGGGAATCATTTGCAAGCAGTTGCATGTTATGGGAAAAGTGATTTGCATGTATAACTAAAGTGTGAGTGACATATGTAAACGTAGTCAAGGACTAGGCTATGCGAACACATGAGAGGGAGGACAAGCATGGCCGACAGTTGGGCCAGGTAGAAAAAAGGTTAAATGGGGAGGAGTCAGAAGGGTAATTAACCTCCACCACCCATAGCTTGATTTTGAAGGAATACAGCAGTTGGTAGATACACACTGGACGAAGAACACACCTCGTATCCAGCCCTCGTTGCTTTGCCTAGGGGCCTATAGTTTTAACGTAACGTCGAAATTGTTTAATTACTTTTTCACAAGACTTATTGTTAATTAACTCACTATTCATTCGCTAGACGAGAATCAGTAAGGTGTCATTTATAGGTGAGGAGAGGGCTGGCAGGAATTACGAGTGTGTGTGTGTACAAGGGACGAGTGTGATTGACATTGAAATATACCAACTGGGTTGCTTGATTTCCATTACTATTACGATAACGTAATTACCGTCTCCTGTGTGTGCGAGGGGAAGTGCTAGCTCGTGATAAGTATATTAAAGTAAAGTAATATTACTGTCCACGTGGACTACGAGCGACTGAGGGAAGCACGTGTAGAGAGGAGCGACGAAGAGTAAGTAATATTTTTATTGATAGTTACTGTGAACGGAAGTGTGTGTGTGTGATTTTTGATTGAATTTAATCATTCATTTGTTGGCTTGGAATTTATTAATAAATAGAGAAAATTGGCATTTTGTGTGGTAATTGACCCTTATTGCATGCTCTATAATCATACATATATAGCAGGACGAACCCAGAAATAAATTTATTGTGTTGGAGGGAAGGATACAGGGATATAACTCTGGGTAACTCGCTGCAGCCAACCAACGAGATTACATATTTCCAGCAAGGTAAGCTTTGGTAATTATTATAAAGCTACATTCATTGATATCTAAGCAGTCCACCCCCACAACTACCACCACCACTACCACTACATAAAGAACAGTACTATACTATATAATTTCACACATACGACAATAGATAAAGATAGTGTAACCTAATAATCTTGAAAAATACAAAAATATTATATCACTTATTAGCGTGTGTATTTCTATCATATATATTCATGCCTCGTCTATCAACATTATTATTATTATTTCAAGGTGGTATATAATTCGCTTTTGGTTACATTGGAGTGCCTTGATTCCTTCAAAGTATGCCAGGAAACAATTTAACAGGACCAGAAGAGCAGAAATAATGGTGTTTGTTTTGTTTGGAATGGTGGTAGTGGTAGTGGTAGTGGTGGTGGCGGTGGTAGTAGTGGTAGTGGTGGTAGTAGTGGTAGTGGTAGTGGTGGTGGTAGTGGTAGTAGTAGCAGTGGTAGTAGTAGTAGAAGCAGTAGTAGTAGCAGTAGAAGCAGTAGTAGTAGCAGTAGTAATAGTAGTAAATATATCTTCACTTCTCCTCGTAATAAATATAAAAAATCCATGAACTAACTAACTAACTAACTATATATTATAACTGACCCACTAATTTAGTTTTTACAGGTTGTGTTTGACGAGGTACAGCCTAGCGTTGTAATTATGTCCAATGTGGGTCAAGGGCTGTTGTTCTAAGTCTTTGATATTAAGTGTTGTGTGTTCGATCCCTCCTTCTGTATAACTAACTACTGCTTGTGGTGGTGTAAGGCTGATAGAATAATAATAATAATAATAATAATAATAATAATATCCACCCACACTTTCCTTCCATCATAGTAAATATCTTGGTAATAAAGAACAACACGTGTATGTATGATTTTGCACCACCTCATAATAATAATAATAATAATAATAATAATAATAATAATAACAAGCACTGGCTTCGCCAGCCACGGCTACGCCGTGGGTGCGTTTGCCTGCGGCGCTGCTCGCTTCGCTCACCCCCCAGCCCCAACCCCACCCACGCCACCACACCCACCCCACGCCCCCACCCCCACTCCCACCCCCACCCCCACTCGCGCCCCCACTCACAGGAAGGAAAGTGTGGGTGGATATTGGAGTGCCTTGATTCCTCCAAAGTATGCCAGGAAACAACAGCAGCAGAAGAGCAAAAATTATAATGCAGGTGTTCTGTTGTTGCTTGGAAAAATAGTTTGGAGGATTCAGTTGCTCCAGAAATACCACCAACATAAAACTAACTTGCCCCTTAATTAATAGGGTAATGGCTCTCTAAGAACTGCATGACACGAGCCTCTTACACACTGTTACTGGGAATAATCTTCTTGAGTTCTGAGATTCCTATAATTATGTGGTGAATGTGACGTATAGGCTAGTTGGCTGCTGGCTGAACCTCATTAATAATAATAATAATAATAATAGTAATAATAATAAAATAATAGTACTATAATAATAATAAAATAATAATAATAATAACAATAATAATAATAATAATAATGATGATAATGATAATGATAATAATGATAATAATGATAATAATGATAATGATAATAATGATGATAATGATAATAATAATAATGATAATAATGATGATAATGATAATAATAATAATAATATTAATAATAATAATAAAATAATAGTATAATAATAAAATAATAATAATAATAATGATAATGATAATGATGATAATGATAATAATAATAATGATGATAATGATAATAATAATAATGATGATAATGATGATAATGATAATAATAATAATGATGATAATGATAATAATAATAATGATGATAATGATAATAATAATAATAATACTTAATTGCTCTTACAATTAATTAACACTGTCAATTGTCCCCATACATATCTCTACAACTTACCTAAAGGAAACATATATAATTTATCACTATCTCTAACTTACACATTCTCAATCATACATAATATACATAAAACATACAGTACAATGCAGCTGGTCAAGGAATTATGCCGCCGACAAACGCATACCACATGACAACCCCTATATGGTTCTATTGTGGTAGGTTTAATTAAGGTTTTGTGCGTTAATCGTATGTCCGGCAGTTTAGCGCTTTTGGAGCAAGATTCAGCACTTTATAGAACAATATAGCTCGTACAATTTTGGCTTTAGTGCCGTTTGACAGCTGCTTTTCTTTGTTTTTGTTACGCATTTCTTGGTGGTTTTAATGATTTCAGAGTCCTGACATAATAAAGAGTAATAAATAAATAACAATCAGAAGGTTTTGTGGGACATTTATAAACAAAATAGCTCCTTTTTAGCGCTTTTCTGGAGTAAGTTTAGCGCCTTAAGAAAATTCCAGTTGGTAACTCTGGAAAAAAGTTTGCCTTTCTCAGTTGCCTGTGGGATTTATGAGGGGAGTGTAGTCTTCTCGCTCCTCTGAAGTGACACTCGTTTTTATCCCCAAATTAGTGCAGTGTCTGGACCGAATTATTATTATGGGGAAGAAAAAGGACTTGACATGTGACCAGATATCAAGTCTAGTGTCTCTTCATAATAAGGCAAAGTAGTATGTGAAAGAAATGACTAAAATGGTTGGAGTGAGTGTAATAATAAGTGTGAGAAACATGGGTAGCAAAATATAAAAGTAACGAAGGGATTCAAACACCTGCCAAGAAAAAGAGTCCAAGTAATGATTACAAGAGTGCCTAAGGAATAAAGGAATACCAACAAAGTACTAAATGGCTGGTAAGTAAGTGTCCATAATTGATATTTTATTTACGTTTCTCAAGTGTACATTCTCCTTGTCAGAGAGCTTCGGCATAATTCCTTGACCAGTACTGTACATTACTGTTTACCGTAGTGATAGTATAAGAGGCAAGGGAGTCAATGCTCGTTTAAGGTGCCTCTTCTCTTTTTTCTGGTCATAAACTGATCGTATCTATTCTTAAACACATTTACACTTGGACTACTGACTACCTCCTCACTTGAATTATTACTGATATTACTTGAAATATTACTGATATTCCTGTGTGTCTCATGAAGCTATTTAGTTTCTCATTACACTTTATCCAAAACAGGTGACAATTTTTTATCACGACTATCCAAAGTTGTACTCGTTTTATTTTATTTTTATTTTTTTTTCGTTTATACTGGGATTATCAAATTTGACTTTATATAAAACAGGTGACAGAATTGTTGACCACGACTGTACAAAGTTGGGTATTATTACATAATAACTGTGTTTTTGGTTTGGCTTGAGCAGTATTACCACATTTGGCTAGGTGCTGGAAATTTGCCCCAGTCATTTTGATAGTTTACACTGGTTATACCCGGTAGTTTACACTGGTTAGGTCCTGGTAGTTTGCTGGGTATTTTTACAGTAAACCTGGGTTCAGTAAAACGTATATATTAGTATGTTTTACTACTAATTAGGACCATTCTAAGACTATTTTCTTCAATGGTGTTTCTCTCGGAAATGCCCCGTTTTCGAGATATGCCCAGTTTTCATACCCCATACAAACTTGGGGGAGAGCCTGGGAATCCGGGGTTTTGGGTGGGGGAAAACACTATCAGTGTTCCAAATGTTGTAATATTCACGCCACTTGTGGCTGTATTGGCTATATTTTGTTTTGGAAATACTGTGTTTGAGCGTCCTGTATCCATCTACGTTCCTGGATATTTACCCGGTAACTACTTCTATTTGTTATACCGGTTTTATGCCCAGGTTAGGCCCAGTAGTTAGCCCAGGTTAGGTCCCGGTAGTCAGTCGTGGTCTAGGTTAGGTTAGGTTAGGTCAGGTTAGGTAATACTAATTCCCAAAATAACCATTTGATTTGAATATCTAACCCAACACAAGCCAACACGTGTTGTAACGCTGCTGTTTGGGCTATAATTGTATTTTATTGTATCGGTCTCGGAAACTTTGTTATTTCGCTTTTATTTCCGGTTTCAAGTGTTTATTTAAGACAATTACATATTATAAAGGCAACGCCATAGTGTACAGCATGTTTCCCCCCACTCAAAACCCCGGATTCCCAGGCTCTCCCCCAAGTTTGTATGGGGTATGAAAACTGGGCATATCTCGAAAACGGGGCGTTTCCGAGAGAAACTTCATTGAAGAAAATAGTCTTAGAATGGTCCTAATTAGTAGTACAACATACTAATATATACGTTTTACTGAACCCAGGTTTACTGTAAATTTACCGTTTGCTGTAGTCTAGGTTAGGTTAGGTCAGGTCAGGTCAGACTATTTTGCAAATTATGTTTGTAAACGGGGCATATCTCGAAAACGGGGCATTTCCGAGATAAACACCATAGATGAAAAGTGTCTTAGAATGGTCCAAAATAGTGGACAATGATACTAATATATACAATATAGTGAACCCAGGTTTTCTGTAAATGTACCAATTTTTTATCACGACTGTACAAAGCTTTTTTTTTTTTTTTTTTTTTTTTTTTTTTTGAGACTGTGATTGTCAAAGTTCACTATATCCAAAACAGGTGACAAAATTCTTGACCAGGAATGTACAAAGCTGGGTTTTTTTTTACACTGATTGTTAAATTTAACTTTATATAAAACATGTGACAGAATTCTTGACCAGGACTGTACAAAAAAGCTATAATTTTATACTCTCTCCTCCCTGAGCCAATCCAACCAATCACCTACTTAGTAATTACAAACCAGTATAATTATCTATCTATCTATCTCCTATCTATTTATCTATCTGTCTATCCATTTATCTGTATCTATGTATCTGTCTATCTATCTATGTATCTATCTATCTATCTATGTATCTATCTATGTCTATCCATCTATTTGTCTATCTATGTATCTGTCTATCCATATATCTGTTAATCTATCTATCCATCTATCTGTCTATCCATCTATCAACCTCTGTATCTATCTATCTCTATCTATCTATCCTATGTATCTGTATCTATCTATCTCTATCTATCTGTCTGTATGTCTATCTATCTATGTATCTCTCTATCTATATCTATCTGTATCTATCTATCTGTCTATTCATATATCTATCTATCTATCTATCTATCTATCTATCTATCTATCTATCTATCTAGCCCAGTAGGTCACCCCCACTACTTCCTTCCCAGGAGATATCCAAGGAGAAATCTGATGTTTATCTCTTCCACGTATGTATGTATGTATGTACAGTTGCCAAAAAAGGTATTGCGACAACTATTGATACAACATTAAATACCAGTATATTAATGTCCATAGTTGTTTGTAGGGATTAATTATAAGTATGTATTACAGAAGGATATGTATATTGCCTTCTGTTATACATGCTTATAGTCCATACAAATAGTTGTGGATATTACTAGGGTTAAATTTAGTTCTATCAAACTTTGTGGCAATACCTTTTTGGGGCAACTGTACAGTCAGGGAACAATTAAGGCAACGACACACATACATAACTGAAGGTCAAGGTGTTTGATTCATTAATGGCAACACTACTTATATTGTACTTGTATAATTATATATATGTACAGTACCTGTACTGGTATATAAATATGTACAGTGCTCGTATATAAATATGTACTGTACTCGTATATATATATGTACTGTACTTGTATATAAATATGTACAGTACTCGTATAAATATGTACAGTACTCGTATATAAATATGTACAGTACTCGTATAAATATGTACAGTACTCGTATATAAATATGTACAGTACTCGTATATATATATATCTATCTATCTATCTATATATCTATATATATATATATATATATATATATATATATATATATATATATATATATATATATATATATATATATATATATATATATATATATATATATATCTATATATATATATATGTACAGTACTCGTATATATATGTACAGTAATCATATATATAAATAGTATATATAAATAGCCTTTACCTTCATGCATGACTTATACAGTACCGGTAATATACATAGATTATAAATTATTACATACCGGTACTGTATTTACTCCTTCATTCAGTAACTCATTTATTATCATCTATATAATACCATACGCATAATATATTACATACAACATTTACTTTTTCATTATCATCTATATATACAATACATACGGTAGGTAGATTATATTACATATATACAGTATTTACTCCTTCATTCATTCTGTAACTCATTCATTATCATCTAGGCTATATAATTATAAGATACACAGAATATAATAATACATATAATATTTTCTCCTTCATTCAGTAACTCATTCATTATCATCTATATATACAAAACAGTTGACAGAAATTTTGACCACAACTGTACAAAGTTTTTTTTTTTTCTTCACTGTATATCTATATATATAAAACAGTTGACAACTCTTGACCACGACTGTACAAAGCTGTTTTTTTTTTACTTCAGTGTGTTGAGACCTTTACTTCTTGTTTGTTTGTTTGTTTGTGTGTATGTGTGTTTCTTGACGCTGCCTGTTGCATGCATATATATTATACATTATTATTATTTATTATTATTTCTTTATTTTTTACTGAACAACAGGAATATCTTGTGACCTTGAGACAATAATTGAAGGAGGAAGTTTGTTTGCATGTTTTATGCTTATAAATCTGGAGCACGTGCATGATGTCCTCCAAACTTGGCTATTCCAAGCAACAACCTGAATGAACACCATGAAAATTGTATGATGTATGAAAATTGGAGGCTTCTGATTCCTCCTGACTAGGCTATATATATATATATATAGCCTATAGATGTGTGTGTGTGTGTGTTTCGTGGCAGTATATAATTATACGGTAATGAAGGACTCATTTATCTCCAATTTTCTACATGACCAAATCAAAGAGTCACTTAATAAATAAACCTCAACAAAACTACATCACAGAGTTACTTAAACGGGTGCGGGAGTAGGGGGACAGGCTAGGGGGTGCGGGGGGGGGGGTTGGAGGGTGTGCAGGAATAAGGGACAGTCTTTCTACCCCCCCAACCTGTCTTCCTATTCAAGCACCCCCCCCCCCAAGCCTGTCCCCCTATTCCTGCACCCCCTTAATAAATTAATCTAGACAAACATTAGATAGTTTAATAGTTAACGAAAAGCCTTATGTAGTTTCATGTTGAAGTGTGTGTATTTGTGTGTGTGTGTGTGTGTCTGTGTGTGGTTATATTGCATGTGTGTGTGTGTGTGTGTGGTTATATTCCATGTGTGTGTGTGTATATGATTATATTCCATGTGTGAGTGTGTGTGTGGTTATATTGCATGTATGTGTGTGTGTGTGTGGTTATATTCCATGTGTGTGTGTGTGTATGATTATATTCCATGTGTGAGTGTGTGTGTGGTTATATTGCATGTATGTGTGTGTGGTTATATTGCGTGTGTGTGTGTGTGTGTATGTGTGTGGTTGTATTACGTGTGTGTGTGTGTGTGTGGCTATATTCCATGAGTGTGTGGTGTGTGTGGTTATATTGCATGTATGTGTGTGTGTGTGTATTGAGTAAAGAGGTAACGAGAGAGGTTCGTGTTTCGTTCCTTCACGGCAGAATACTACTACCGGTACTACTAATAAATAATATTAGATCGAATGAGTGAGTGAGTGAGTGAGGGTTGGTTAGGTTAGGTTAGGTTAGGTTAGAGGTAAGTTGTTTTATTACTTTTAGATAATATATTGAAAGACAGTATACTTTCTCTCTCTCTTTCTGTGTGTGTACTACCTCTCTTTCTCTGTGTGTGTTTGTGTGTACCACCTCTCTCTCTCTCTCTCTCTCTCTCACACACACACACACACACACACACACACACACACACACACACACACACACACACACACACACACACACATACAGCCAGGGCCCCGTTCATATATAGATTATCTAAGCCCCTTTTTTTATTATTATTATCCCTGCCTTGTATGTACGTTGTTGAGAAAGACGTATTCATTTAAACCTTCTTTAATAATAATAATAATAATAATAATAATAATATTAATAATAATATCCACCCACACTTTCCTTCCTTCCATGGTACAAATATATCAGTATCATATCAAAATATAATCATACAACAACAACAACACCTTACGTCAACTCAACCCCCTCAATAATTATTATTATTATTATTATGAGGTGCTGCAAAATCATTCATACACGTGTTGTTGTTCTTTATTACAAAGATATTTACTACGATGAAAGGAAAGTGAGGGTGGATATTATTATTATTATGAGGTGGTGCAAAATCATACATACACGTGTTGTTCTTTATTACCAAGATATTTACTACGATGAAAGGAAAGTGTGGGTGGATATTGGATTGTGACTGTACATACATTGGAGTATATATATAGTGCTTTGATTCCTCCAAAGTATGCACGTCAGGAAACAGGGCCCGATTGATAATAATAATGATGATAATATTGGTGTGCTGTTGTCTGGAATAGTTTGGAGGAATCGGTTACTTCACTCCTTCACTCCTTCTTTCCTTCCTTTTCTCCTCTTCCTTCCTTCCTTTCTCCTGATCCATCCATCCTTCCTTCACTCCTTCCTTTCTCCTAATCCTTCCTGCCTTCATTCACTCCTTCCTTTCTCCACATCCTTCCTTCCTTCACTCCTTCCTTTCTCCTAATCCTTCCTTCACTTTTTCCTTTCTCCACATCCTTCCTTCCTTCACTCCTTTTCTTCTCCACATCCTTCCTTCCTTCACTCCTTCCTTTCTCCTAATCCTTCCTTCACTCCTTCTCTTTCTCCTCATCCATCCTGCCTTCGTTTACTAATCCTTCCTTCCTTTCTCCTAAACCATCCTTCCTTCCTACCTTTCTTCCTTCCATGCTTTCTACTAATCCTTCCATCCTTTCTCCTCATCCTTCCTTCCTTCCTTTTCTCCACATCCTTCCTTCCTTTCTCCACATCATTCCTTCCTTCCTTTCTCCTAATCCATTCTTCCTTCCTTCCATCCTTCCTTCTTTCCTCCACTCCTTCCTTTTCTTTTCATCCTACCATCCTTCCTTCCTTCCTTTCTCATAATCCTTCCTTCCTTCCTTCCTTCTGTTAGTTCAAGGACATTACCTGTATGTGTGTATGTATGTATATAATCTAAGGACAGTGAAAACAAAGTTTTAAAATGACCAATGGGGGGGGGGGGTTGATCCCAGTACCCCTGCAGCTCAATTCGCCACTCGGGCCTTGCTATTTAATCTTGACTGTTACAATGCCACCTTCATGGATAACTTTTGTGGTTGTAAAGTTGGCATGGTTTCTCTGGGGGACCAACAACCACACCGGATAATGGACTCCTCCCACCTTCCTAATAAGTTCACATAAAAATAATTAGAGGAAATTTATTGACAAAACCACATGTAGGATCTTCACCCGGACAACGTCGGGTATCACTGCTATTAATTTATATATAAAGTAGGCTTATATAATTATATATATATATATTTACTAATTTATTTATTTAAAGTAAAGTAAAGAGAATGTGAAGATAAGACACCGTGGAATGTTGCGTGTGACACCATGGTGGCTCACAGCTCAGGTCATGTTAGGTCAACACACACACACACACACTCTCTCTCTCTCTCTCTCTCTCTCTCTCTCTCTCTCTCTCTCACAAGTGTATTAGGTTGTGTTAGTAAGGATAAGACACCGTGGAATGTTGCGTGTCACACCAGCCAACAGCTCAGGTCATGATCTAAGTCAACAATACACACACACATTCTGGAGAGTTCACGTGGTAGGTCAACAACACACACACACACATACACATACGCACACACACTCATACACTCACACACTCATACATACACACACACACAACACATACACCTATATTATATGGAAGCCTATCCCCTACTCCCACACACCTCCAAGCCCGTCCCCTTATTCCAGCACCCCCCTAACATCCCCCCTCACCCCTCTAAAATCCCCCCAAGCCTGTCCCCCTATTCCTGCACCCCCCTAAACCCCCCCCAAGCCTGTCCCCCTATTCCCGCATCCCCCTAAGCCTTGTAATTAAAAAAGCAACGACTCACTTAACTCATTTTTTTTATTTTCACCCTGACAGATAATTGTAGAGTTATTTTTAGTTTTTTTTTTTTTTTTACTTTTACCTCAAGGTTTTCACACACACACGACGTTATTGTCCATAATCTCTCTCTCTCTCTCACACACACACACACACACACACACACACACACACACACACACACACACACACACACACACACACACACACACACACACACACACACACACACACACACACACACACACACACACACACACACACACACACACACACACATACACACACACAGCCAGGGCCCCGTTCATATATAGATTATCTAAGACCCTTTTTTTATTATTATTATCCCTGCTTTGTCAGTATGTTGTTGAGAAAGACGTAATTATTTAAACCTTCTTTAATAATAATAATAATAATAACAACCACCAACACTTGCCTTCCTTCCATGGTACAAATAATAAATCAGTATCATATAAAAATATAATCATACAACAACACCTTACGTCAACTCAACCCTATCAATTATTATTATTATTATGAGGTGTTGCAATATCATACATACACGTGTTGTTGTTTATTACAAAGATATTTACTACGATGGAAAGAAAGTGTGGGTGGATATTATTATTATTATTATTATTATTATTATTATTATTATTATTATTATTATGAGGTGCCTGGTGGTGCAAACTCATACATACACGTGTTGTTGTTGTTTATTACCAAGATATTTACTACGATGAAAGGAAAGTGTGGGTGGATATTGGATTGTGACTGTACATACATTGGAGTATATATATAGTGCTTTGATTCCTCCAAAGTATGCACGTCAGGAAACAGGGCCCGATTGATAATAATAATGATGATAATATTGGTGTGCTGTTGTCTGGAATAGTTTGGAGGAATCGGTTACTTCACTCCTTCACTCCTTCTTTCCTTCCTTTTCTCCTCTTCCTTCCTTCCTTTCTCCTTATCCATCCATCCTTCCTTCACTCCTTCCTTTCTCCTAATCCTTCCTGCCTTCATTCACTCCTTCCTTTCTCCACATCCTTCCTTCCTTCACTCCTTCCTTCCTTCACTCCTTCCTTCCTTCACTCCTTCCTTCCTTCACTCCTTCCTTCCTTCACTCCTTCCTTTCTCCTAATCCTTCCTTCACTTTTTCCTTTCTCCACATCCTTCCTTCCTTCACTCCTTTTCTTCTCCACATCCTTCCTTCCTTCACTCCTTCCTTTCTCCTAATCCTTCCTTCACTCCTTCTCTTTCTCCTCATCCATCCTTCCTTCGTTTACTAATCCTTCCTTCCTTTCTCCTAAACCATCCTTCCTTCCTACCTTTCTTCCTTCCATGCTTTCTACTAATCCTTCCATCCTTTCTCCTCATCCTTCCTTCCTTCCTTTTCTCCACATCCTTCCTTCCTTCCTTCCTTTCTCCACATTCTTCCTTCCTTCCTTTCTCCTAATCCATTCTTCCTTCCTTCCATCCTTCCTTCTTTCCTCCACTCCTTCCTTTTCTTTTCATCCTTCCTTCCTTCCTTCCTTTCTCATAATCCTTCCTTCCTTCTGTTAGTTCAAGGACATTACCTGTATGTGTGTATATATATATGTAATCTAAGGACAGTGAAAACAAAGTTTTAAAATGACCAATGGGGGGGGGGGGGGGGGTCGATCCCAGTACCCCTGCAGCTCAATTCGCCACTCGGGCCTTGCTATTTAATCTTGGCTGTTACAATGCCACCTTCATGGATAACTTTTGTGGTTGTAAAGCTGGCATGGTTTCTCTGGGGGACCAACAACCACACTGGATAATGGACTCCTCCCACCCTCCTAATAAGTTCACAAGAATAATTAGAGGAAATTTATTGACAAAAACACATGTAGGATCTTCACCCGGACAACGTCGGGTATCACTGCTAGTAATTTATATATAAAGTAGGCTTATATATATATATATATATATATATATATATATATATATATATATATATATATATATATATATATATATATATATATATATATATATATATATCATCATCATCATTTTAAGGTCCGTAGTTACCCATTTAGGATGGGGTTGGACGGGCGATGACAGTTCTCCACATCTGTTTATCTTGTACCATATGTTCTTCTATTCCCATTAAATTCATATCTTCCATTACACACGTTTTCCACTTTTTCTTGGGCCTTCCCACCGGTCGCCGGCCCTCGACTCTCACCTGCTCCACGAAATATATTTATATATATATATATATATATATATATATATATATATACTTATTTAGCATCTGTTTACATAATTTATATAATATACAGTAGGCCTATATATATATATATATATATATATATGTTTACTAATTTATTTATTTAAAGTAAAGTAAAGTAAAGAGAATGTGAAGATAAGACACCGTGGAATGTTGCGTGTGACACCATGGTGGCCCACAGCTCAGGTCATGTTAGGTCAACACACACACACACACACACACACACTATCTCTCTCTCTCTCTCTCTCAAGTGTATTAGGTTGTGTTAGTAAGGATAAGACACCGTGGAATGTTGCGTGTCACACCAGCCAACAGCTCAGGTCATGCTAAGTCAACAATACACACACACACACACACACATACGCACACACACTCATACACTCACACACTCATACATACACACACACACAACACATACACCTATATTATATGGAAGCCTATCCCCTACTCCCACACACCTCCAAGCCCGTCCCCTTATTCCAGCACCCCCCTAACATCCCCCCTCACCCCTCTAAAATCCCCCCAAGCCTGTCCCCCTATTCCCGCACCCCCCTAAATCCCCCCAAGCCTGTCCCCCTATTCCCGCATCCCCCTAAGCCTTGTAATTAAAAAAGCAACGACTCACTTAACTCATTTTTTTTATTTTCACCCTGACAGATAATTGTAGAGTTATTTTTTTTTTTTTTTTTTTTTTACTTTTACCTCAAGGTTTTCACACACACGACGTTATTGTCCATAATCTCTCTCTCTCTCTCTCTCACACACACACACACACACACACACACACACACACACACACACACACACACACACACACACACACACACAACGTCACTGACCATACTCTCTCTCTCTCACGACGTCACTGTCCACTATCTGTCTCACACACACTCTCATGTTCCTATTTTCTTTATTCTCTGTCTTTCTCTCTCTCTCTCAAGGTCAGCAAGTCTGTAAATAGCCTACTAAATAAATAACAGCAGAAGCCGAAAATTTCATGGAGCTTAGCGAATGTATGTATGTACAGTCACAATCCAATATCCACCCACACTTTCCTTCCTTCCATGGTGCCAATAAATCAGTATCATATCAAAATATAATCATACAACAACAACACCTTACGTCAACTCAACCCCCTCAATTATTATTATTATAAAGTGTGGGTGGATATTATTATTATTATTATTATTATTATGAGGTGGTGCAAAATCATACATAGGATACCCTACACGTGTTGTTGTTCTTTATTACCAAGATATTTACCAAGATGGAAGGAAAGTGTGGGTAGATATTTGATTGTGGCTGTACAGTAAGTGTGTGTGTGTGTGTGTCAGTTCAGAATATAACGTGTCGCAATCCATTTAACTTTTTTTTTATTCTTGAGTTTCGTGATGTGATCCTGAATAAAAAATAAATACATAATGATGCGTATGAGAATGAAAGCCACGCACAGTAGTACAGTCGGCAGCATAAGTTCGCTATATTGTTGTTGTAATACAATTTTAATACAGAGATAACATATATATAGTTTTCATATTAAGGTAAATTACGTATGTTGTTGGAATAAAACTTGATTCAAAATACAATTATCTGGTCATATTTGCAATACTAATTACATGAGATGGAAGCAAATTTATGCTGCCGGCTGTACAGTATGTGTGTATGTATGTACAGTATGTGTGTGTGTGTATGTACGGTGGAAGGTTGCGAAGAAATGAAAACAAATAAAATACCTGCTATGCCAAATTTGGAGCAGTTTAGAACCTTATTAGTAAACAAATGGTAGATATGCTATGTTGTATTTATTTGTCCAGTATGTAGCCTACTCGGTAGCCTAATACACTCTTGGTACAGTTGGACACACATGAAGCTGGTAGGCTATATGGCTGGTTACTTGTGAGGTGCTTGGCTACGAAAGAAAGGAAAGTGAAAACAAAAAATATAGTTTGTTGACAGACAGACAGTAAAATATTATTACTGTCTGCTTGTCAACAAACTATATATAACTTTTGCTCACTTTTCTTCCTGTTGTAGGTATCTCACAAGTAACGACGTGTACCAGATTCATGTGTGGACAACTGTACTTATTATTATAATGTACTCAGTACTCCCATGCAGTATTTGTAAAGTATATATATATATATATATATATATTTTACTACCTCAACCTTGGGACTGTAGGCTAGGCTGTCAGTAGCCCGTTAACTCTTGCGAGGCCCCGAGATTATTAGGTATTAGGCTATTAGGTAGATGAGATAGTGGAGCTTCAAGGTGTTGGTAGCTTCTCTTCTGTCCCACTAGATGACCCACACCTTATTTATACACGTCACTATCAGGAGAGAGTAGCTACATCAATTATTATTACTATGAGGTGCTGCAAAATCATAACATCAACTATTATTATTATTATTATTATTATTATGAGGTGCTGCAAAATCGTACACGTGTTGTTCTTTATTACCAAACTATTCACTACGATGGAAGGAAAGTGTGTGTGAGTGGGGTGTATATTAAATTTTGACTGTGACTGTACTGTACTTACTTGCTGGTGGACTGTTACTAAGGCTTTACGACATGAAGGGATCGATGTGGAAGGAAGGGGTTTAACAGTACAGTATATACCACGGTACAGTTGGACACATGAATGAGTGGTGGGTATGTATGTACAGCCCAGGTGGTGAAAGATACTTGTGTCCCATTTGAGTAACCAGTGTGTGTCTATTATCAGGTACTTGATTTCTTTTTATTACCATCCTCAATACTGACTTCTGCCCCTGATGTCTCCTATTTGCCACTAATTAAGGAACACACACACACACACACACACACACACCATCCTCAATACTGACTTCTGCCCCTGATGTCTCCTATTTGGCACTAATTAAGGAACTTGATATTGGCAGAAATGGACCATCTTTTACTTGGGCTGTACCAACCATTCATGTGTCCAACTGTACCTCTTGCCTCACGTTCAGCATGTATGTATGTTTGAAGAGTAGCCTATACGAGGGTCCGCCTAGCCTAGTAGCCTATTGTAATAAATAAATCTTAAATAACTACTTCACTCACTCTCACTATACTGAACTGTCCTGGGTATGGTAGTAATGGTAGTAATAGTTCGTGTTGTGTGGTTGGTTGGTGTGTGGTATTTGTTTACATTTTTTTTATTGTACTGGTAGGGAATGGTAGCTGTGTTAGTAATGGTTGTTGTTGTGGTTTTATTTACGTTATTTTTGTATAGTCCTGGGTGTGGTAGTAATGGTTGTTTTGGGGTCTTTATTTACTTTATTTTTGTATTGTCCTGGTAGGGATTGGTAGCTGTGATAGGGAATGGTAGTAATGGTTGTTGTGTGGTTGGTGTGTGGTCTTTATTTACTTTATTTCTGTATTGTTCTGGTAGCTGTGGTAGTAATGGTAGTAATTGTTGTAATGGTAGTAATGGTTGTTGTGTGGTCTTTATTTACTTTATTTCTGTATTGTTCTGGTAGCTGTGGTAGTAATGGTAGTAATTGTTGTAATGGTAGTAATGATTGTTGTGTGGTTGGTGTGTGGTATTTATTTACTTTATTTCTGTATTGTTCTGGTAGCTGTGGTAGTAATGGTAGTAATGATTGTTGTGTGGTTGGTGTGTGGTATTTATTTACTTTAATCTTGTATTGTCCTGGTAGGGAATGGTAGCCAAGCTGTGGTATCCTAGTAGTAGGCTTTAATGGTAGTAGTAGTTGTGGTTGTTACTTTACTTATACGGTACTTATCTGTCCTGGTAGTAGTAGTAGTAGTAGTAGTTATTGTTGTTGTTGTAATGTTGTTTTACTTATACTTATTTGTCCTGGTAGTAGTGGTAGTAGTAGTAGTTGTAGTGTTACTTTACTATATACTTATCTGTCCTGGTGGTAGTAGTAGTAGTGGTGGTGGTAGTTGATGATAGTGACTGTGTAGTTTGTCTTCTCTTACTGTCCTAATGGGAGGCAGGAGACAGTAAGTAGCCTAGTGCAAGTAAGTTGGTGTAATATTATTTGTGTGGTTTTATGATTACTTTTGTATACATTGTTACAATTCTATAATAGTGAATCAGTGAGTGAATTGTTATGACTTTTGGTTGATTTATGATCAGTGACTAAAATTTTCATACTTCAACTTGTATGATTTGATGAGCCAACATTTGCTTTACGTATATACCCATTACAGTGTGCCAGCCACTAAGCTCAGCCACTTGTCCATATAGAAAGAGAGAGGTTTTGGAGAGTTACAATACAACCCAATGTACACTCGTGATACGTAATCCCTGACCAGAGAAGAACGGCAGGCAACACACACACACACACACACACACACACACACACACACACACACACACTCACACACACACACCCTGCATTCGAACTCAGCCTCTATAGGTGTACTTGGTGG